>OY735211.1:762500-807500 GCA_963457665.1 Thysanoteuthis rhombus | reverse complement strand
TATTACTAGTACCTATGTCATCAAAAATGATGAATGTTTCATTAATTACATGAATGTTAAATCTTTGCATGAAATTCTGTCATTGGCAAAAAAAAATTTGCCAGTGCAAAAATCACTGAATTAGTGCAGAAAAGCTGAAAGGTTTTGGTATATTTTTAGTGGATTTATTTCTATTTTTTTTTCAATGTTTTCTTGTTTTTTTTGTTTTTTTTTGCTACAATCATTTTTAGCAATTTTTTAGTTGGCATCACTAAGTTTCAGTCTTGGAAAATCTTTTCTGCTAACACCCATTTGATAATAGAGAATTTATAATGAATGGTTTTCAATGTAAAAAAGACAATTTCTTTTGAGAAGTCTTCTCTTTCAAATTTTTATATCAAGTGGGCTAGGGGCAAAGTTGATTCTCTTTCAAGAAATTTAGCCTGCTCCTTTCTATCTCCTACAATGGGTTAGTTGGGGGTTTCCGTGCTGGTGGAAGGGCAGTATGCAGCTGTGACTAACTGGAGAGGAGGAAAGAGGTACCACATGGAGAAATTTAAATTAATATTTCAGACTCCAATTCCTTGTGACAGAGTAATCATCTATCAACATATATTGTGTATTATTTAAGTGAGAAGGTTTTATTTCTCTTCAAAAGAAAAACAATCATTATTAGCGGTAGCAGCAGTGCAGTTTATATACTGTAGTTGTATTCAATATTCCAGTTATCAATGTGTTCTCTGGCTGATTTAACATATTTGTTCCTTGTGTTCTTGCACCCATACACTGGGCTAATTTAACAAATTTGTTCCTTGTGTACTTGAACCCATACACTGGGCTAATTTAACAAATTTGTTCCTTGTGTACTTGAACCCATACACTGGGCTAATTTAACATATTTGTTCCTTGTGTACTTGAACCCATACACTGGGCTAATTTAACATATTTGTTCCTTGTGTTCTTGAACCCATACACTGGGCTAATTTAACATATTTGTTCCTTGTGTACTTGAACCCATACACTGGGCTAATTTAACATATTTGTTCCTTGTGTACTTGAACCCATACACTGGGCTAATTTAACATATTTGTTCCTTGTGTACTTGAACCCATACACTGGGCTAATTTAACAGATTGGTTCCTTGTGTACTTGAACCCATACACTGGGCTGATTTAACATATTTGTTCCTTGTGTACTTGAACCCATACACTGGGCTAATTTAACATATTTGTTCCTTATGTACTTGAACCCATACACTGGGCTAATTTAACATATTTGTTCCTTGTGTTCTTGAACCCATACACTGGGCCAATTTAACATATTTGTTCCTTGTGTACTTGAACCCATACACTGGGCTGATTTAACATATTTGTTCCTTGTGGACTTGAACCCATACACTGGGCCAATTTAACATATTTGTTCCTTGTGTTCTTGAACCCATACACTGGGCTAATTTAACATATTTGTTCCTTGTGTACTCGAACCCATACACTGGGCTAATTTAACATATTTGTTCCTTGTGAACTTGAACCCATACACTGGGCTAATTTAACATATTTGTTCCTTGTGTACTTGAACCCATACACTGGGCCAATTTAACATATTTGTTCCTTGTGTTCTTGAACCCATACACTGGGCCGATTTAACATATTTGTTCCTTGTGTACTTGAACCCATACACTGGGCCGATTTAACATATTTGTTCCTTGTGTTCTTGAACCAATACACTGGGCTAATTTAACATATTTGTTCCTCTGTACTTGAACCTATACACTGGGCCGATTTAACATATTTGTTCCTTGTGTACTAGAACCCATACACTGGGCCAATTTAACATATTTGTTCCTTGTGTTCTTGAACCCACACACTGGGCCAATTTAACATATTTGTTCCTTGTTTTCTTGAACCCATACACTGGGCTAATTTAACATATTTGTTCCTTGTGTACTTGAACCCATACACTAGGCTAATTTAACATATTTGTTCCCTGTGTACTTGAACCCATACACTGGGCTGATTTAACATATTTGTTCCTTGTGTACTTGAACCCATATACTGGGCTAATTTAACATATTTGTTCCTTGTGTACTTGAACCCATACACTGGGCTGATTCAACATATTTGTTCCCTGTGTACTTGAACCCATACACTGGACTAATTTAACATATTTGTTCCTTGTGTACTTGAACCCATACACTATGCTGATTTAACATATTTGTTCCTTGTGTACTTGAACCCATACACTGGGCTAATTTAACATATTTGTTCCCTGTGTACTTGAACCCATACACTGGGCTAATTTAACATATTTGTTCCTTGTGTTCTTGAACCCATACACTGGGCCGATTTAACATATTTGTTCCTTGTGTTCTTGAACTCATACACTGGGCTAATTTAACATATTTGTTCCTTGTGTACTTGAACCCATACACTGGGCTAATTTAACATATTTGTTCCTTGTGTACTTGAACCCATACACTGGGCTAATTTAACATATTTGTCCCTTGTGTACTCGAACCCATACACTGGACTAATTTAACATATTTGTTCCTTGTGTACTTGAACCCATACACTATGCTGATTTAACAAATTTGTTCCCTGTGTACTTGAACCCATACACTGGGCTGATTTAACATATTTGTTCCCTGTGTACTTGAACCCATACACTGGACTAATTTAACATATTTCTCCCTTGTGTACTTGAACCCATACACTGGGCTAATTTAACATATTTGTTCCTTGTGTTCTTGAACCCATACACTGGGCTAATTTAACATATTTGTTCCTTGTGTACTTGAACCCATACACTGGACTAATTTAACATATTTGTTCCTTGTGTACTTGAACCCATACACTATGCTGATTTAACAAATTTGTTCCCTGTGTACTTGAACCCATACACTGGGCTGATTTAACATATTTGTTCCCTGTGTACTTGAACCCATACACTGGACTAATTTAACATATTTGTTCCTTGTGTTCTTGAACCCATACACTGGGCTAATTTAACATATTTGTTCCTTGTGTTCTTGAACCCATACACTGGGCCAATTTAACATATTTGTTCCGTGTGTACTTGAACCCATACACTAGGCTAATTTAACATATTTGTTCCTTGTGTACTTGAACCCATACACTGGACTAATTTAAAATATTTGTTCCTTGTGTACTTGAACCCATACACTAGGCTAATTTAACATATTTGTTCCTTGTGTACTCGAACCCATACACTGGACTAATTTAACATATTTGTTCCTTGTGTACTTGAACCCATACACTATGCTGATTTAACATATTTGTTCCTTGTGTACTTGAACCCATACACTGGGCTGATTTAACATATTTGTTCCCTGTGTACTTGAACCCATACACTGGACTAATTTAACATATTTGTTCCTTGTGTACTTGAACCCATACACTGGACTAATTTAACATATTTGTTCCTTGTGTACTTGAACCCATACACTAGGCTAATTTAACATATTTGTTCCCTGTGTACTTGAACCCATACACTATGCTGATTTAACAAATTTGTTCCCTGTGTACTTGAACCCATACACTGGGCTGATTTAACATATTTGTTCCCTGTGTACTTGAACCCATACACTGGACTAATTTAACATATTTGTTCCTTGTGTACTTGAACCCATACACTTGGCTAATTTAACATATTTGTTCCTTGTGTACTCGAACCCATACACTGGACTAATTTAACATATTTGTTCCTTGTGTACTTGAACCCATACACTATGCTGATTTAACAAATTTGTTCCCTGTGTACTTGAACCCATACACTGGGCTGATTTAACATATTTGTTCCCTGTGTACTTGAACCCATACACTGGACTAATTTAACATATTTCTCCCTTGTGTACTTGAACCCATACACTGGGCTAATTTAACATATTTGTTCCTTGTGTTCTTGAACCCATACACTGGGCTAATTTAACATATTTGTTCCTTGTGTACTTGAACCCATACACTGGACTAATTTAACATATTTGTTCCTTGTGTACTTGAACCCATACACTATGCTGATTTAACAAATTTGTTCCCTGTGTACTTGAACCCATACACTGGGCTGATTTAACATATTTGTTCCCTGTGTACTTGAACCCATACACTGGACTAATTTAACATATTTGTTCCTTGTGTACTTGAACCGATACACTTGGCTAATTTAACATATTTGTTCCTTGTGTACTTGAACCCATACACTAGGCTAATTTAACATATTTGTTCCTTGTGTACTTGAACCCATACACTGGACTAATTTAACATATTTGTTCCTTGTGTACTTGAACCCATACACTAGGCTAATTTAACATATTTGTTCCTTGTGTACTCGAACCCATACACTGGACTAATTTAACATATTTGTTCCTTGTGTACTTGAACCCATACACTATGCTGATTTAACATATTTGTTCCTTGTGTACTTAAACCCATACACTGAGCTGATTTAACATATTTGTTCCCTGTGTACTTGAACCCATACACTGGACTAATTTAACATATTTGTTCCTTGTGTACTTGAACCCATACACTGGACTAATTTAACATATTTGTTCCTTGTGTACTTGAACCCATACACTAGGCTAATTTAACATATTTGTTCCCTGTGTACTTGAACCCATACACTGAGCTGATTTAACATATTTGTTCCTTGTGTACTTGAACCCATACACTGGGCTAATTTAACATATTTGTTCCCTGTGTACTTGAACCCATACACTGGACTAATTTAACATATTTGTTCCTTGTGTACTTGAACCCATACACTGGGCTGATTTAACATATTTGTTCCTTGTGTACTTGAACCCATACACTGAGCTGATTTAACATATTTGTTCCTTGTGTACTTGAACCCATACACTGGGCTAATTTAACATATTTGTTCCCTGTGTACTTGAACCCATACACTGGACTAATTTAACATATTTGTTCCTTGTGTACTTGAACCCATACACTGGGCTGATTTAACATATTTGTTCCTTGTGTACTTGAACCCATACACTGAGCTGATTTAACATATTTGTTCCTTGTGTACTTGAACCCATACACTGGGCTAATTTAACATATTTGTTCCCTGTGTACTTGAACCCATACACTGGACTAATTTAACATATTTGTTCCTTGTGAACTTGAACCCATACACTGGGCTGATTTAACATATTTGTTCCTTGTGTACTTGAACCCATACACCGGGCTGATTTAACATATTTGTTCCTTGTGTACTTGAACCCATACACTGGGCTGATTTAACATATTTGTTCCCTGTGTACTTGAACCCATACACTGGACTAATTTAACATATTTGTTCCTTGTGTACTTGAACCCATACACTATGCTGATTTAACATATTTGTTCCTTGTGTTCTTGAACCCATACACTGGGCTAATTTAACATATTTGTTCCTTTGTACTTGAACCCATACACTGGACTAATTTAACATATTTGTTCCTTGTGTACTTGAACACATACACTGGGTTAGTTTAACATATTTGTTCCTTGTGTTCTCGAACCCATACACTGGGCTAATTTAACATATTTGTTCCTTGTGTTCTTGAACCCATACACTGGGCTAATTTAACATATTTGTTCCTTTGTACTTGAACCCATACACTGGACTTATTTAACATATTTGTTCCTTGTGTACTTGAACCCATACACTGGGTTAATTTAACATATTTGTTCCTTGTGTTCTTGAACCCATACACTGGGGTAATTTAACATATTTGTTCCTTGTGTTCTTGAACCCATACACTGGGCTAATTTAACATATTTGTTCCTTGTGTACTTGAACCTATACACTAGACTAATTTAACATATTTGTTCCTCGTGTACTTGAACACATACACTGGGCTAATTCAACATATTTGTTCCTTGTGTACTTGAACCCATACACTGGGCTGATTTAACAAATTTGTTCCTTGTGTACTTGAACCCATACACTGGGCCGATTTAACATATTTGTTCCTTGTGTATTTGAACCCATACACTGGGCTAATTTAATTTAATTGTTCCTTGTGTACTTGAACCTATACACCGGGCTGATTTAACAAACTTGTTCCTTGTGTACTTGAACCCATACACTGGGCTGATTTAACAAATTTGTTCCTTGTGTACTTGAACCCATACACTGGGCTAATTTAACATATTTGTTCCTTGTGTATTTGAACCCATACACTGGGCTAATTTAACTTATTTGTTCCTTGTGTTCTTGAACCCATACACTGGGCTTATTTAAAATATTTGGTCCTTGTCTTCTTGAACCCATACACTGGGCTTATTTAACATATTGGTTCCTTGTGTTCTTGAACCCATACACTAGGCTAATTTAACATATTTGTTCCTTGTGTTCTTGAACCCATACACTAGGCTAATTTAACATATTTGTTCCTTGTGTTCTTGAACCCATACACTAGGCTGATTTAACATATTTGTTCCTTGTGTTCTTGAACCCATACACTAGGCTAATTTAACATATTTGTTCCCTGTGTACTTGAACCCATACACTGGGCAGATTTAACAAATTTGTTCCTTGTGTACTTGAACCCATACACTGGGCCGATTTAACATATTTGTTCCTTGTGTATTTGAACCTATACACTGGGCTAATTTAATTTAATTGTTCCTTGTGTACTTGAACCTATACACCGGGCTGATTTAACAAACTTGTTCCTTGTGTACTTGAACCCATACACTGGGCTGATTTAACAAATTTGTCCCTTGTGTACTTGAACCCATACACTGGGCTAATTTAACATATTTGTTCCTTGTGTATTTGAACCCATACACTGGGCTAATTTAACTTATTTGTTCCTTGTGTTCTTGAACCCATACACTGGGCTTATTTAAAATATTTGGTCCTTGTCTTCTTGAACCCATACACTGGGCTTATTTAACATATTTGTTCCTTGTGTTCTTGAACCCATACACTAGGCTAATTTAACATATTTGTTCCTTGTGTTCTTGAACCCATACACTAGGCTAATTTAACATATTTGTTCCTTGTGTTCTTGAACCCATACACTAGGTTGATTTAACATATTTGTTCCTTGTGTTCTTGAACCCATACACTAGGCTAATTTAACATATTTGTTCCCTGTGTACTTGAACCCATACACTGGGCAGATTTAACAAATTTGTTCCTTGTGTACTTGAACCCATACGCTGGGCTGATTTAACATATTTGTTCCTTGTGTTCTTGAACCCATACACTAGGCTGATTTAACATATTTGTTCCTAGTGTTCTTGAACCCATACGCTGGGCTGATTTAACATATTTGTTCCTTGTGTACTTGAACCCATACACTGGGCTGATTTAACATATTTGTTCCTTGTGTTCTTGAACCCATACACTGGGCTAATTTAACATATTTGTTCCTTGTGTACTTGAACCCATACACTAGGCTGATTTAACATATTTGTTCCTTGTGTTCTTGAACCCAAACACTGTGCTAATTAAACATATTTGTTCCTTGTGTTCTTGAACCCATACACTGGGCCAATTTAACATATTTGTTCCTTGTGTACTTGAACCCATACACTAGGCTGATTTAACATATTTGTTCCTTGTGTACTTGAACCCATACACTAAGCTGATTTAACATATCTGTTCTTTGTGTATTTGAACCCATACACTGGGCTAATTTAACATATTTGTTCCTTGTGTACTTGAACCCATACACTGGGCTAATTTAATTTATTTGTTCCTTGTGTTTTTGAACCCATACACTGGGCAATTTTAACAAATTTGTTCCTTATGTACTTGAACCCATACTCTGGGCTAATTTAACTTATTTGTTCCTTGTGTACTTGAACCCATACACTGGGCTGATTTAACATATTTGTTCTTTGTGTCCTTGAACCCATACACTGGGCTAATTTAAAATATTTGTTCCTTTTGTACTTGAACCCATACACTGGGCTGATTTAACAAATTTGTTCCTTGTGTACTTGAACCCATACACTGGGCTAATTTAACATATTTGTTCCTTGTGTACTTGAACCCATACACTTGGCTGATTTAACAAATTTGTTCCTTGTGTACTTGAACCCATACACTGGGCTAATTTAACATATTTGTTCCTTGTGTATTTGAACCCATACACTGGGCTAATTTAATTTAATTGTTCCTTGTGTACTTGAACCTATACACCGGGCTGATTTAACAAACTTGTTCCTTGTGTACTTTAACCCATACACTGGGCTGATTTAACAAATTTGTTCCTTGTGTACTTGAACCCATACACTGGGCTAATTTAACATATTTGTTCCTTGTGTATTTGAACCCATACACTGGGCTAATTTAACTTATTTGTTCCTTGTGTTCTTGAACCCATACACTGGGCTGATTTAACATATTTGTTCCCTGTGTACTTGAACCCATACACTGGGCTTATTTAACATATTTATTCCTCGTGTACTTGAACCCATACACTAGGTTGATTTAACAAATTTGTTCCTTGTGTACTTGAACCTATACACCGGGCTGATTTAACATATTTGTTCCTTGTGTACTTGAACCCATACACTGGGCTAATTTAACATATTTGTTCCTTGTGTATTTGAACCCATACACTGGGCTAATTTAACATATTTGTTCCTTGTGTACTTGAACCCATACACTGGGCTAATTTAACATATTTGTTCCTTGTGTATTTGAACCCATACACTGGGCTAATTTAACTTATTTGTTCCTTGTGTTCTTGAACCCATACACTGGGCTGATTTAACATATTTGTTCCCTGTGTACTTGAACCCATACACTGGGCTTATTTAACATATTTATTCCTCGTGTACTTGAACCCATACACTAGGTTGATTTAACAAATTTGTTCCTTGTGTACTTGAACCTATACACCGGGCTGATTTAACATATTTGTTCCTTGTGTACTTGAACCCATACACTGGGCTAATTTAACATATTTGTTCCTTGTGTATTTGAACCCATACACTGGGTTAATTTAACATATTTGTTCCTTGTGTACTTGAACCCATACACTAGGCTGATTTAACATATTTGTTCCTTGTGTACTTGAACCCAAACACTGTGCTAATTAAACATATTTGTTCCTTGTGTTCTTGAACCCATACACTGGGCCAATTTAACATATTTGTTCCTTGTGTACTTGAACCCATACACTAGGCTGATTTAACATATTTGTTCCTTGTGTACTTGAACCCATACACTAGGCTGATTTAACATATCTGTTCTTTGTGTATTTGAACCCATACACTGGGCCGATTTAACATATTTGTTCCTTGTGTACTTGAACCCATACACTGGGCTAATTTAACATATTTGTTCCTTGTGTTCTTGAACCCATACACTGGGCAATTTTAACAAATTTGTTCTTTATGTACTTGAACCCATACTCTGGGCTAATTTAACTTATTTGTTCCTTGTGTACTTGAACCCATACACTGGGCTGATTTAACATATTTGTTCCTTGTGTCCTTGAACCCATACACTGGGCTAATTTAACATATTTGTTCCTTTTGTACTTGAACCCATACACTGGGCTGATTTAACATATTTGTTCCTTATGTACTTGAACCCATACTCTGGGCTAATTTAACAAATTTGTTCCTTGTGTACTTGAACCCATACACTGGGCTAATTTAACATATTTGTTCCGTGTGTACTTGAACCCATACACTTGGCTGATTTAACAAATTTGTTCCTTGTGTACTTGAACCCATACACTGGGCCGATTTAACATATTTGTTCCTTGTGTATTTGAACCCATACACTGGGCTAATTTAATTTAATTGTTCCTTGTGTACTTGAACCTATACACCGGGCTGATTTAACAAACTTGTTCCTTGTGTACTTTAACCCATACACTGGGCTGATTTAACAAATTTGTTCCTTGTGTACTTGAACCCATACACTGGGCTAATTTAACATATTTGTTCCTTGTGTATTTGAACCCATACACTGGGCTAATTTAACTTATTTGTTCCTTGTGTTCTTGAACCCATACACTGGGCTGATTTAACATATTTGTTCCCTGTGTACTTGAACCCATACACTGGGCTTATTTAACATATTTGTTCCTCGTGTACTTGAACCCATACACTAGGTTGATTTAACAAATTTGTTCCTTGTGTACTTGAACCTATACACCGGGCTGATTTAACATATTTGTTCCTTGTGTACTTGAACCCATACACTGGGCTAATTTAACATATTTGTTCCTTGTGTATTTGAACCCATACACTATGCTGATTTAACATATTTGTTCCTTGTGTACTTGAACTCATACACTGGGCTGATTTAACGAATTTGTTCATTGTGTACTTGAACCAATACACTGGGCTGATTTAACGAATTTGTTCCTTGTGTACTTGAACCCATTCACTGGGCTGATTTAACATATTTGTTCCTTGTGTATTTGAACCCATACACTGGGCTGATTCAACAAATTTGTTCCTTGTGTTCTTGAACCCATACACTGGGTTAATTTAACATATTTGTTCCTTGTGTACTTGAACCCATACACTGGGCTAATTTAACATATTTGTTCCTTGTGTATTTGAACCCATACACTGGGCTGATTTAACATATTTGTTCCTTGTGTACTTGAACCCATACACTGGGCTGATTTAACGAATTTGTTCATTGTGTACTTGAACCCATACACTGGGCTGATTTAACGAATTTGTTCCTTGTGTACTTGAACCCATTCACTGGGCTGATTTAACATATTTGTTCCTTGTGTATTTGAACCCATACACTGGGCTGATTCAACAAATTTGTTCCTTGTGTTCTTGAACCCATACACTGGGTTAATTTAACATATTTGTTCCTTGTGTACTTGAACCCATACACTGGGCTAATTTAACATATTTGTTCCTTGTGTATTTGAACCCATACACTGGGCTGATTTAACATATTTGTTCCTTGTGTACTTGAACCCATACACTGGGCTGATTTAACGAATTTGTTCATTGTGTACTTGAACCCATACACTGGGCTGATTTAACGAATTTGTTCCTTGTGTACTTGAACCCATTCACTTGGCTAATTTAACATATTTGTTCCTTGTGTATTTGAACCCATACACTTGGCTAATTTAACGTATTTGTTCCATGTGTACTTGAACCCATACACTGGGCCAATTTAACACATTTGTTCCTTGTGTTCTTGAACCCATACACTGGGCTAATTTAACATATTTGTTCCTTGTGTACTTGAACCCATACACTGGGCTAGTTTAACATATTTGTTCCTTGTGTACTTGAACCCATACACTGGGCTGATTTAACGAATTTGTTCCTTGTGTACTTGAACCCATACACTGGACTTATTTAACATATTTGTTCCTTGTGTATTTGAACCCATACACTGGGCTAATTTAACAAATTTGTTCCTTGTTTACTTGAACCCATACACTGGGCTAATTTAACATATTTGTTCCTTGTGTACTTGAACCCATACACTGGGCTGATTTAGTTTATTTGATACTTGTGTATTTGAACCCATACACTGGGCTAATTTAACAAATTTGTTCCTTGTGTACTTGAACCCATACACTGGGCTAATTTAACATATTTGTTCCTTGTGTACTTGAACCCATACACTGGGCTGATTTAACATATTTGTTCCTTGTTTACTTGAACCCATACACTAGGCTGATTTAACATATTTGTTCCTTGTGTACTTGAACCCAAACACTGTGCTAATTAAACATATTTGTTCCTTGTGTTCTTGAACCCATACACTGGGCCAATTTAACATATTTGTTCCTTGTGTACTTGAACCCATACACTAGGCTGATTTAACATATTTGTTCCTTGTGTATTTGAACCCATACACTGGGCTAATTTAACATATTTGTTCCTTGTGTATTTGAACCCATACACTGGGCTAATTTAATTTATTTGTTCCTTGTGTTTTTGAACCCATACACTGGGCAATTTTAACAAATTTGTTCCTTATGTACTTGAACCCATACTCTGGGCTAATTTAACTTATTTGTTCCTTGTGTACTTGAACCCATACACTTGGCTGATTTAACAAATTTGTTCCTTGTGTACTTGAACCCATACACTGGGCCGATTTAACAAATTTGTTCCTTGTGTACTTGAACCCATACACTGGGCCGATTTAACATATTTGTTCCTTGTGTATTTGAACCCATACACTGGGCTAATTTAATTTAATTGTTCCTTGTGTACTTGAACCTATACACCGGGCTGATTTAACAAACTTGTTCCTTGTGTACTTGAACCCATACACTGGGCTGATTTAACAAATTTGTTCCTTGTGTATTTGAACCCATACACTGGGCTAATTTAACTTATTTGTTCCTTGTGTTCTTGAACCCATACACTGGGCTAATTTAACATATTTGTTCCCTGTGTACTTGAACCCATACACTGGGCTTATTTAACATATTTGTTCCTCGTGTACTTGAACCCATACACTAGGTTGATTCAACAAATTTGTTCCTTGTGTACTTGAATCTATACACCGGGCTGATTTAACATATTTGTTCCTTGTGTACTTGAACCCATACACTGGGCTAATTTAACAAATTTGTTCCTTGTTTACTTGAACCCATACACTGGGCTAATTTAACATATTTGTTCCTTGTGTACTTGAACCCATACACTGGGCTGATTTAGTTTATTTGATACTTGTGTATTTGAACCCATACACTGGGCTAATTTAACAAATTTGTTCCTTGTGTACTTGAACCCATACACTGGGCTAATTTAACATATTTGTTCCTTGTGTACTTGAACCCATACACTGGGCTGATTTAACATATTTGTTCCTTGTTTACTTGAACCCATACACTAGGCTGATTTAACATATTTGTTCCTTGTGTACTTGAACCCAAACACTGTGCTAATTAAACATATTTGTTCCTTGTGTTCTTGAACCCATACACTGGGCCAATTTAACATATTTGTTCCTTGTGTACTTGAACCCATACACTAGGCTGATTTAACATATTTGTTCCTTGTGTATTTGAACCCATACACTAGGCTGATTTAACATATTTGTTCCTTGTGTATTTGAACCCATACACTGGGCTAATTTAACATATTTGTTCCTTGTGTATTTGAACCCATACACTGGGCTAATTTAATTTATTTGTTCCTTGTGTTTTTGAACCCATACACTGGGCAATTTTAACAAATTTGTTCCTTATGTACTTGAACCCATACTCTGGGCTAATTTAACTTATTTGTTCCTTGTGTACTTGAACCCATACACTTGGCTGATTTAACAAATTTGTTCCTTGTGTACTTGAACCCATACACTGGGCCGATTTAACAAATTTGTTCCTTGTGTACTTGAACCCATACACTGGGCCGATTTAACATATTTGTTCCTTGTGTATTTGAACCCATACACTGGGCTAATTTAATTTAATTGTTCCTTGTGTACTTGAACCTATACACCGGGCTGATTTAACAAACTTGTTCCTTGTGTACTTGAACCCATACACTGGGCTGATTTAACAAATTTGTTCCTTGTGTATTTGAACCCATACACTGGGCTAATTTAACTTATTTGTTCCTTGTGTTCTTGAACCCATACACTGGGCTAATTTAACATATTTGTTCCCTGTGTACTTGAACCCATACACTGGGCTTATTTAACATATTTGTTCCTCGTGTACTTGAACCCATACACTAGGTTGATTCAACAAATTTGTTCCTTGTGTACTTGAATCTATACACCGGGCTGATTTAACATATTTGTTCCTTGTGTACTTGAACCCATACACTGGGCTGATTCAACAAATTTGTTCCTTGTGTTCTTGAACCCATACACTGGGTTAATTTAACATATTTGTTCCTTGTGTACTTGAACCCATACACTGGGCTAATTTAACATATTTGTTCCTTGTGTATTTGAACCAATACACTGGGCTGATTTAACATATTTGTTCCTTGTGTACTTGAACCCATACACTGGGCCAATTTAACACATTTGTTCCTTGTGTTCTTGAACCCATACACTGGGTTAATTTAACATATTTGTTCCTTGTGTACTTGAACCCATACACTGGGCTAGTTTAACATATTTGTTCCTTGTGTACTTGAACCCATACACTGGGCTGATTTAACGAATTCGTTCCTTGTGTACTTGAACCCATACACTGGACTTATTTAACATATTTGTTCCTTGTGTATTTGAACCCATACACTGGGCTAATTTAACAAATTTGTTCCTTGTTTACTTGAACCCATACACTGGGCTAATTTAACATATTTGTTCCTTGTGTACTTGAACCCATACACTGGGCAGATTTAACATATTTGTTACTTGTGTATTTGAACCCATACACTGGGCTAATTTAACAAATTTGTTCCTTGTGTACTTGAACCCATACACTGGGCTGATTTAACAAATTTGTTCCTTGTGTACTTGAACCCATACACTGGGCTAATTTAAAATATTTGTTCCTTGTGTAATTGAACCCATACACTGGGCCAATTTAACATATTTGTTCCTTGTGTTCTTGAACCCATACACTGGGCTAATTTAACATATTTGTTCCTTGTGTACTCGAACCCATACACTGGGCTAATTTAACAGATTTGTTCCCTGTGAACTTGAACCCATACACTGGGTTAATTTAACATATTTGTTCCTTGTGTACTTGAACCCATACACTGGGCTAGTTTAACATATTTGTTCCTTGTGTACTTGAACCCATACACTGGGCTGATTTAACATATTTGTTCCTTGTGTATTTGAACCCATACACTGGGCTAATTTAACAAATTTGTTACTTGTTTACTTGAACCCATACACTGGGCTAATTTAACATATTTGTTCCTTGTGTACTTGAACCCATACACTGGGCTGATTTAACATATTTGTTACTTGTGTATTTGAACCCATACACTGGGCTAATTTAACATATTTGTTCCTTGTGTACTTGAACCCATACACTGGGCTGATTTAACAAATTTGTTCCTTGTGTACTTGAACCCATACACTGGGCTAATTTAACATATTTGTTCCTTGTGTAATTGAACCCATACACTGGGCTGATTTAACAAATTTGTTCCTTGTGTACTTGAACCCATACACTGGGCCAATCTAACATATTTGTTCCTTGTGTACTTGAACCCATACACTGGGCTAATTCAACGTATTTGTTCCATGTGTACTTGAACCCATACACTTGGCCAATTTAACACATTTGTTCCTTGTGTTCTTGAACCCATACACTGGGTTAATTTAACATATTTGTTCCTTGTGTACTTGAACCCATACACTGGGTTAATTTAACATATTTGTTCCTTGTGTACTTGAACCCATACACTGGGCCAATTTAACATATTTGTTCCTTGTGTACTTGAACCCATACACTGGGCTAATTTAACAAATTTGTTCCTTATGTACTTGAACCCATACTCTGGGCTAATTTAACATATTTGTTCCTTGTGTACTTGAACCTATACACTGGGCTTATTTAACATATTTGTTCCTCGTGTTCTTGAACCTATACACTGGGCTGATTTAACATATTTGTTCCTTGTGTTCTTGAACCCATACACTGGGCTGATTTAACAAATTTGTCTCTTGTGTACTTGAACCCATACACTGGGCTAATTTAACATATTTGTTCCTTGTGTACTTGAACCCATACACTGGGCTAATTTAATTTAATTGTTCCTTGTGTACTTTAACCTATACACCGGGCTGATTTAACAAACTGGTTCCTTGTGTACTTGAACCCATACACTGGGCTAATTTAACATATTTGTTCCTAGTGTTCTTGAACCCATACACTGGGCTAATTTAACAAATTTGTTCCTTATGTACTTGAACCCATACTCTGGGCTAATTTAACATATTCGTTCCTAGTGTTCTTGAACCCATACACTGGGCTAATTTAACATATTTGTTCCTTTTGTACTTGAACCCATACACTAGGTTGATTCAACAAATTTGTTCCTTGTGTACTTGAATCTATACACCGGGCTGATTTAACATATTTGTTCCTTGTGTACTTGAACCCATACACTGGGCTAATTTAACATATTTGTTCCTTGTGTATTTGAACCCATACACTGGGCTGATTTAACATATTTGTTCCTTGTGTACTTGAACTCATACACTGGGCTGATTTAACGAATTTGTTCATTGTGTACTTGAACCCATACACTGGGCTGATTTAACGAATTTGTTCCTTGTGTACTTGAACCCATACACTGGGCCAATTTAACATATTTGTTCCTTGTGTATTTGAACCCATACACTGGGCTGATTTAACATATTTGTTCCTTGTGTACTTGAACTCATACACTGGGCTGATTTAACGAATTTGTTCATTGTGTACTTGAACCCATACACTGGGCTGATTTAACGAATTTGTTCCTTGTGTACTTGAACCCATACACTGGGCCAATTTAACATATTTGTTCCTTGTGTACTTGAACCCATACACTGGGCTAATTTAACAAATTTGTTCCTTATGTACTTGAACCCATACTCTGGGCTAATTTAACATATTTGTTCCTTGTGTACTTGAACCTATACACTGGGCTTATTTAACATATTTGTTCCTCGTGTTCTTGAACCTATACACTGGGCTGATTTAACATATTTGTTCCTTGTGTTCTTGAACCCATACACTGGGCTGATTTAACAAATTTGTCTCTTGTGTACTTGAACCCATACACTGGGCTAATTTAACATATTTGTTCCTTGTGTACTTGAACCCATACACTGGGCTAATTTAATTTAATTGTTCCTTGTGTACTTGAACCTATACACCGGGCTGATTTAACAAACTGGTTCCTTGTGTACTTGAACCCATACACTGGGCTAATTTAACATATTTGTTCCTAGTGTTCTTGAACCCATACACTGGGCTAATTTAACAAATTTGTTCCTTATGTACTTGAACCCATACTCTGGGCTAATTTAACATATTCGTTCCTTGTGTTCTTGAACCCATACACTGGGCTAATTTAACATATTTGTTCCTTTTGTACTTGAACCCATACTCTGGGCTAATTTAACATATTTGTTCCTTGTGTACTTGAACCCATACACTGGGCTGATTCAACAAATTTGTTCCTTGTGTACTTGAACCCATACACTGGGCTGATTTAACAAATTTGTTCCTTGTGTACTTGAACCCATACACTGGGCTAATTTAACATATTTGTTCCTCGTGTATTTGAACCCATACACTGGGCTAATTTAATTTAATTGTTCCTTGTGTACTTGAACCTATACACCGGGCCAATTTAACAAACTTGTTCCTTGTGTACTTGAACCCATACACTGGGCCGATTTAACAAATTTGTCCCTCGTGTACTTGAACCCATGCACTGGGCTAATTTAACATTTTTGTTCCTAGTGTTCTTGAACCCATACACTGGGCTAATTCAACAAATTTGTTCCTTATGTACTTGAACCCATACTCTGGGCTAATTTAACATATTTGTTCCTTGTGTACTTGAACCCATACACTGGGCTAATTTAACATATTTGTTCCTTGTGTTCTTGAACTCATACACTGGGCTAATTTAACATATTTGTTCATTGTGTACTTGAACCCATACACTGGGCTAATTTAATTTAATTGTTCCTTGTGTACTAGAACCTATACACCGGGCCAATTTAACAAACTTGTTCCTTGTGTACTTGAACCCATACACTGGGCCGATTTAACAAATTTGTTCCTTGTGTACTTGAACCCATACACTGGGCTAATTTAACATATTTGTTCCTTGTGTACTTGAACCCATACACTTGGCTGATTCAACAAATTTGTTCCTTGTGTACTTGAACCCATACACTGGGCTAATTAAACATATTTGTTCCTAGTGTTCTTTAACCCATACACTGGGCTAATTTAACATATTTTTTCCTTGTGTACTTGAACCCATACACTGGGCTGATTTAACATATTTGTTCCTTTTGTACTTGAACCCATACACTGGGCTAATTTAACATATTTGTTCCTTGTGTATTTGAACCCATACACTGGGCTGATCTAACATATTTGTTCCTTGTGTACTTGAACCCATACACTGGGCTGATTTAACGAATTTGTTCATTGTGTACTTGAACCCATACACTGGGCTAATTTAACATATTTGTTCCTTGTGTATTTGAACCCATACACTGGGCTAATTTAACATATTTGTTCATTTTGTACTTGAACCCATACACTTGGCTAATTTAACATATTTGTTCCTTTTGTACTTGAACCCATACACTGGGCTAATTTAACATATTTGTTCCTTTTGTACTTGAACCCATACACTGGGCTAATTTAACATATTTGTTCCTTGTGTACTTGAACCCATACACTGGGCTAATTTAACATATTTGTTCCTTTTGTACTTGAACTCATACACTGGGCCGATTTAACATATTTGTTCGTTGTGTTCTTGAACCCATACACTGAGGTCCAACAAACAATGCTCGGAAGTCTGCAGCAATGTTTCCCCTAAGTTTACATTGCAAATCTCATGGCAGAGAAAAGGCATCATCCATTTGACAGCGTCTAAAAGATGCCATATATCAGAATTCAAATAAATAGTATAAATATGATTGTCAAAGGTCTAAAATTGTCTACTAGTGTAGGTCATTGATTATAGTCTAGAAACTAATTGCTAAAAATAGGTGTCGGCCAGATTATTTCTTTTACTGGAGGGCTCCTTGAGTTTGAAAGTTTTGAAACCACCGCCTTACATAATACCATCTACTTTTTTTTCTTAGTTATCATAAGTGAATCAGTGTTAAAATGTTATTTAAGTCATCAGAAAATCATACAAAAGTTATTCCATAAATGTGCATGCCTGGAAGCAAGCAGCGAAAGGTCGATGGACCTTGATAGTTTCTGGAACAACCATCATGCGAAAATGTGAGTCTCCTCTAAAAAAGACCACAGGTTATATTTGTTTTTGTGGGGAGACAAATTAATACTAACTAATGTAGGATCAATGCCAGTCCACAAATTCATCCAGCTTCAAAGAATCAAATGATTCGGACACTTGAAAAGAATTGTCGCTGGCCAACTATCATTCACAGTCTAGAATTTCCCCAAGTTCAAATGCCTGGGCAAGAGGACAACCTTGCAGGCTGTGGATTGAGGGCATGGCTAAAACACCGAAATCCCATGGCCTGAGCGTCACAGAGGTGACCCACCCAGCCATCGACCCCTCTCTCCACCCCTTACCCCCAGAAATATCTATAGTTATACCACTGATAGAGTTTATGTATTTCACTTGTATGTTATGCTGAGTCAGTGAGATTACCCGACTGGCAAAGTTAATTTTTTTTCCCAAAATAAATACGTAGTTTTGATTTGATCAAAAGTTCATTTGATCAAAGCAAGGATATTGAGCAAATATTATCTTATAATCAAAAGTTTATGTTATCAAACTTTTTACCAAAAAATAAGTAACCATGCAGTTTTAAGTTTTTTCCAAAAAATAAAGGAAAAAAAGTTAAGGATATTAAATAACTAATCATTATAACCAAAAGTTCCTGAAATCAGACTTTTACAAAATAAGTGAATTTCACCAATTTGAAGTAACATATATACGTATACACAGTTAATTGCAAGGAGTTTGGTTTCCTCCAAAACCCTTTGTCTACGATTCAGTTGAAACAATCACTCAGAGGTTTATGTCACCTGATCAGGTTAAATGATACTTGTTTACTCCAAATCTGTTACACCTGAATACTTCCTGTAATTCTGTCCCTCTTGAGAACACTGGAAATTAGATCACTACTATTTTACCTTCAAGCTGGGTTTCTGCTGCCACTTTTCTGGGGGGGGGGGTCCAAAATGATATATTTGCAAGAGGAGTAGGGAGGACCCCAATTAATGCATTTTTCTGAAGGAGTGTGGATAAAAAAAAACCAAGGTTAAAGGAATCGAAAGCCATTGACAACTAATTTCAAATTTTGGAACTAATTTTAGAATTCAAATTCTGTTGTTAGTATAGAAGGAGAGGATACAGTACTTTAATAGGGGGCTGCAAATACACCCCTTTACAGACACCCATGACTCTAACTCATTACAAGTTTTCCAACCCAAAAAATAGAATGTTCCCATAAAAGCCTTTCGTAAGCCGCAATGGCATGAAGCGAAGAAGCAATTACCATTAATATATATGGGAACATTTTTTGAGTGTTCCCTGAACCCCAAATATATATGATGGAATGGTTGGCTGAATTGGAGTTTGGGGTGTTGGGAAGTACAGGGGACAAGTGTGAAAACTATTTTTGCTTTTCAAAGAAAAATAGGGAATACCAAACAACATTTTTTGTATTTAAAATTTTTTTTTCAAATATTCAACTTAATTATTACAAGGGTTTGACTTAACAGGAATTAACACTCCAATACATTTCTCATTGTATGAATTTGAAAGACGACAACATGTATCTCTCTTGGTAACTTTTTTCCTTTTTTTAAGTTTGTTTGTAGAGGAACAGGAAAGGTAAAACAATGAGATCAAAGTCATGATAATTCTTTGCACTTTATAAGATTCTTTTCTTTTAGGCGTGTGTCAACTTTTTTTGCACAAGTATTTTGGTCAAGACAAATTAATTTGGGTCAAGTAAACTTTCCCTCTAACTTGTCCAGCGGTCAAGTTACTTTTTGAAAAAGTTTTACAGGCTGCTCTCAAGTTCAGCTAGACTAGACATATGATTTTTTGAATTAATGTCTTTGTCCAAAATTCAGTTTCAAGCAGAACACCAACAATAAGTTGACTACTTAACAAATTAGTGAAATGATAATAATTAGATATAAGAACATCTGCTGTGTGGAGTGATCTCCCTTCTGAATGTTTACTCAATGAATTCATTCTTAACATTTTTAAATCCAAAGTGAACAAGTACCTTACCCAATATTAGTAATTCTCTGGCATAAATAACTCCATTTCTACTAAGCCTTTGATGTGAAAAGTGACCAAAAGATTTTGCTTAGCATAACCAAAATTGAACAAATAAAAAAACAAAACAAAACAAAACAAGTAGCCAATGAATTGACCTCACGTAGAGGTTCTATTTACTAAGCTTAATTTGGCACAAAACCACAAGTGCGGATCCCCTAATGAGGATTGGAACTAATTTGTTTAACTACTGTGCTGGAATGAAGTATCCTTGACCTGGCATATAAGTCAATCCCTAAGCACTCCCCAACATTAAGGCTAGCCTGTTCATTTGGTGAATCTAGGTGGTCTCCTAGCGTGTATCCTAGGGATGTGCTCCAAGCTGAAATAAAAAGTCATTAAAAAGCAACCAGGGGTGCAAATTTCAAATCTTGCCATGGGTGGATAAATCCCTTGTATCAGCCCTGCCCAACATACCATCAACCGAAATCGATAACCCAATGAAATATTTCATGGTAATGGTTTATAAAGCATGTCATTATACTGTCATACAAGTAGAATTTGATCTTATGCTGAACAAACAATTTATTTACATCAGCTTCTGTTGAGTAAACCAACTGATTGGTATGGTCTTCATTTAATAATTATATATTTTTATTATCATAGTAGTGCCCCACCCACCGCAAAATCGAAATAAAAATATTTTTTTTACTTCCCACAACTCACACACTTTGCTTAACAGTTATGAAACTGCACAAAATCAGTTACAAACAACTGAATGATCTAACTGTATGGAATGATGATCATTTAATCGTTTATTTAGTGCATTGGGAAAATAGAAAGGAGAAATCTATTTATCGCAAAATCAGCACCTTACAGGAAAAAAGTCAAAATCGCATAAAACTTAATTTTACCTTAGGAATCTTTGTTTCATTAGTAAGAAGAAAGATTGGCAAGAAATCTGAGTTGAAAATTATCTGTGTTCACCTTCTCGAACCAGAGATATTTTTGAATATAGATAGCACGAATGTTGCAACTTTGATGCCAGTCCTTCCAAATTTTGAATTGTTTGTTAGGTTCAATGAATTTCACTATTTTACGTAGTGCTACTGTATCATTACACATCTTAAATGTCTCGTCTTATTATTTATTTATTTGTTGGTTGATTTGTCCTCTCAAATTACATCCAATCTTTTCCTTTGTCTGTGTTTGTTTCGGGTTGCTTGTTTTTTCTCCTTTTCTTCTGCAAGCTTCAGTGATTTTCTTTTGTTAAACAAATCCGACTGGACAACTGTCGAGCATTTAGCCGAGGTAATCAGATAACTGGAAGTGTACTTAGATTTATGCTATTCGGAAACAAACACCCGGAAATGCGTTGTTGAAATTAACAAATTAGGACAAAGGAAAGCGTCGAAAAAGTATCTTTGAGTTCATGGAATCATTGGATCTAGTGACAGCAAGTCTCCCCAATACTCTAGATAGTTTTTGAGTAGCACGCAAAAACTCAAGACAATTCCAAATTTTCTTGATCTTTTCTTTGTAATTGTACTGTATCTATCCATCTATCTATCTATTTACATATGTCCGTTTGTTTGTTTGTATATATATATATATATATATATATATATATATATGCTAAAAGACATTGGTCCTGTGACAGTTTCTATTGGGTAACTAACCAGACCATTTTTTATTTCAATGATCAATATTATTCTTGGTATATAGAACAAAAAAGTTTGAGAGGAAGAGACCTGTTGATTCTATACTTGTAATCTTAATGGGGAAGAAATTTTCAGTTCTCTTTCTGGGATCATTTTGTGATATAAAAGGCCTTATTATTTCTTTGTTAGTTTTTGGTCACACTAAAGCAAACAGAGAAAGAGTAAGGTGGGTACTGCATACACACAGACAGAAAATGGACTGCTTGAATTGAAAAGAACAACAGATCTGGTTAGTCACTCCGTAGAAGCTATCACATGACCAACATCTTTTGGCCACATGGGGGATGATCAATTACAAAATTACAAAAAGGTGATCAATGAATAAGTTACTTCTCTCAACTTTTGTTGAGTAGTGATCACTAGAAAAATTGATATTGGGAAAACATGCATAAATGCTGCCAGTAACAAACTAGGAACATATTTAGCATGAACTTGTATTGCAAATTGCCCCCCCCCCCCCAGCAAAAATCTATTTAGGGAGGGAATTTTCAAAAAATAAAAAGGAAACGTTCTGGTGTCTGTGTTTTCATTAAAAGTCAGTAGTCAACTGCCGTTGGTAATATCCCTACTACCACTACTGTTGCCGTTGTGTGTTTCATTTTATACCCATTTCTGCTCCTATATTGTTTTGAAATTATTAAAAAACAAAACAGAAAATATAGAGTAAAGGAAAAAGTTGAGAGAAAAATAAACTTTGTTCAAGGTATGCATTATTTTTTTTCAAATAAGTACATCTTATATTGAAATATATATTTGCATAATTTATATATATGCAAATAATCCAGTCAATTTTGATGGTTTCTGTGTTAGTAGTTCATTATTTGTTCCCAACTTTGGACAACTTTGAACCTGAACTTAGAAACTCAGCCAGGTACACTTTACTTTCCTCTACGTTCTAACCAAAGGATGAAAATAAAAAGCGTTGTTCACATTTTGTACTGAGACCTGAGTTACCCCTGTCCTCAATGATAGTGTTTTGCTTATTATCTGTAAGGTGGAGTGGAGTACAATTGCCTTTGCTAATTCCTGCTGAGAAGCAAGGGTTTTGGATATTTGATACCACCAACTTGTCTGAAATCTTTGGTCTAATCTCTTTTTAAAAAGTCAAAAATTCTGGGCTTTGGGTTTCTTGAAAGTAATTATTCTACCGAACCTAGAATCTTTGAAGTTTAGTAAGTTTTCAACTGTTTTTGGCAGATGCTTAGAATTTTCTTCATTTCAAAATCCCTAAAAATGTTTTGATCTTCATTCTTTAAGACTTTTCTTCGGAATCGTCATTTTGTATGACGCCTCTCTTCATCTGTTCCTTCTTGAAGTTCTCAAGCGGAAGAAAAGAATGGCAAATGTAAAAAATTGCAAAGAACAATAGATCTGGTTAGTCACTCCATAGAAGCTATCACATGACAAACATCTTTTGGCTGCATGGGGGATGATCAATTACAAAATTACAAAAAGGTGATCAATGAATAAGTTACTTTTCTCAACTTTTGTTGAGTAGTGATCACTAGAATAATTGATATTGGGAAAACATGCATAAATGCTACCAGTAATAAACTAGCAGTAACTAACCTATTTAGCATGAACTTATATTGCAAATTCCCCCCCCCCCCAGCAAAAATCTGTTTAGGGAGGGAATTTTCAAGAAATAAAAAAGTTTTTCATAGACATAATAAGGAGTAAATGCCTAAATTTTTTGCATTCTAGCTTCATTGTTGCGACCTGTGTGTGTGATATATACATAGCCAGCCAGCTAGATCAACTTGAAAACTGAAGAAACCAATATTGACAGTTTTGGTTGACAGTTTCTAAAAGAAGAAAAAGAAAACAATTCGAACAACTTTAAAATGACTTCCATTTTCTTTTGATTTAGGAGAATAACTTTGCTGTGTTCTTTTGTTCATCTTGACTTCAAGAACGTCCGTTTCCTCCACCCCAGAAGGGAGAATGGAAGGAACTACACTGACGGCATTTTCTGCCGATTGTTTTTTCTTTTCTTTTCTTCCAAAGATATTTCTCTTCAAGAATCATGGCTTTACAGCTTATCTCATGAAAGATTCGAATTACTGACTTTTCTCTTTCATTACAAGTCATAATTGTTAATAAACAATGAGAGTATAATTGGGAGAAAAGAGACTACATTGATAAATATCTACAGTTCTGTGTGTGTGTAATATGGTTTCTATTGATTGACCTGCTATTTTATGCATATATATATATATATATATATATGAGTGTGTGTGTGTTTATTTTTGTTTTTTTTTATCTCCTAGAATAAGTTCAAATTCTCTATTTTGAGATATTTCTTCTTTTCAAGAATTCAGCCATGAGTAAAGAATTTGGATTTACTATAAGATAGTTTTTGGTTTCTTACATAAGATCCAAAAGAAATATACATTTCATATTGTTTTTTGAAACATTTTCATCAAAAAAACTACCAACAACTTTTTGAACAAATGGGGAAATAAAAAAAAAAACAAACACACATTTCTCCATTCTTTGTAGGGCACTGTGATATGCTTGTGTGTGTGTATGTGTATAGGATATATATATATACATATATTCATGCACACACCTGAACACTATCTGACGTGTCAGGTACTTTGAGGATCTATTTATGCAGCCCAGTTTACAGCTCTGGTCCCCAACAACTCGGCCGTGGACTGATACCAGGCCACAAAGTATTTACCATCAGGCTGCAAGGAAACAATATAATTTGGTATAAAATAAAAACAAATTAATCTCTTTGGATTATGATATCAAATTCATTAGATAAATCCTTTTATAAACAGAATTGAGTGTATTAGTCACTTATAAGTGACTTGTAGTTGACTTGTCACCTATATTTCGCTAGTGACTACCCAGGTACTATGCTAGAAAATAAATTTAAAATATCCATACCTTGCATAAGTGAATCATCATAGCCCGCATGTGTACCAGACACTAATTATCTAAAAAATCTTGAAAAGTAGATGATCTATCTAAAATTATCTTGTACTGATTGAGCTACAAGGACCCAATGGTTAGCAGAAGATGAAATCTAACCTTTAAGCCTACCTTTTATTCTTCTCCAATCACTCTCAGTGTCATATTTGTAATTGTTTTTTTTTTGTTTTTTTTTTATATAGAGAGATATCAGTGCCTCACATAAATCAATCACCATAGCCCACACATGTGCCAGAATGAATTATCTGAACAAATTAGATCTTTTATCGAAAATTATCTTGAAAAATACTTGCACAAGATTTGGGGATTGTTGGTTCTAAAAGACCATAAAAACAAAAAAAAGCACTTTTTTATTTTGAAAAAACAGTTTTTGGATGATGCTTGATGGTGTACTCAAGCAAATCATCAAGATTGTAGCCCCCAAAATGTGATCAGGAGTACATGGAGACACACACATACACATACACATATAGATAGGCACATAGACACTGTAACTCTTGAGAATCTTGGCTGATTAAGGGACTATCCTAATTCAATATAAATTGTTGCAAAAGTGCTTTGGTGAGTCATATTTTTATAAATATCAAATAAAGAACTGATATCTCTAGACCTTTTTTTTCCATTTCTTTCTCACTTATTTTGAAAGAAAAAAAGGGTCTGATGCTAATAATTAGAAGATGACACTTATTATTTATTATTAAAGGATTATTTTTCTTCCATTCTTTTCATTCCAGTTGGCTTCGTCTTCCTCACTGACAAGGGCGTGTCTCGCAGTTGGAACGTCTTCATGTGGGTCTCCTTATTTATTGGCAATGGTCTTCTCATGTGCCTCTACAGCTTGGAATGGTATGCCCGTCAAAACTGTCCGGTCACTACAGTAAGTGCTGCTAGTTTGGAATATATTTCTTTTGACACATTTTGAAGAATGACCTTTTTTTTTCTCCTTCATTTATTTCTTCTGTTTGTATCAGTAATGAAGTGTGAAGATAAAATATAATGAAAGCTGACTAGGAATTCTTGAAGGTGTGCTAATGTGCTTAATGATATGTTTGCACAAGAAGAGAACTGCATCGTCAGCATCTTCCCTGATGGTAGTTTGTTTTTTCTTCCTCCCCAAAGTTTCTCACTCCTCTTCACTTCAGAGCTGCTATTTCATACTTGTCAAAACCAGAATCGGGCAAATTTACTACTGAACAAAGCTATTTCAAGCCTGTAAGTTTAGTCTGATGATTGATTTTAAGTTATTTGATTATTTCAGTAGTGAATCTAATGATTTGGTCGGAAGATCATACAAATTTGGTCTGATCATGGATTTGAAGTTATTTGATTATTTTTGTCCTGAAGATACTAAATTTTGTCTTATGATTGTTTTCTAAATTATTTGGTACTGAAGGTCCGAAGACCATACAAATCTCGTTTGATGATGGGTTTGAAATTATTGGATCCTGAAGCTACTTATTTCTGCCTTAAGACAATGCAAATTTGGTCTGATGATGGCTTTCAAGTTATTTGATAATTTTTGTTCTGAAGATACTTAATTTGGTCTGAAGACTGTAAAAATTTGGTCTTGTGAGGCAAAAACGTGTCATCTCTGGCCCAAACTTTCCCACCTGTTTTTATATTTTGCTCTAAACCTGTCTGATGATCATTATTAGTCTCAAAAATATTGAATGTTGAAAGCATTTGACTTCCTTGGAATTGTAGAGAAATACTGCACCAACTGCATTTTGCCCTATGCAAGGGACGATGTAAGTCATATCTATCTATGTCTAAAAAATGTATGGAGAGCTTTTTGCCTTTCCCATCCATTTACCACTGTGAACTCGGTTTTTCACCACTGTTTATAACCAAGAACAAATTTTATCTAAAACTTTCAGTTGAGAATGGTACGAGGCTGTGTCGCTTTGAGACTGTAGCCAGAACTGAGTGACCAATAGGAAAGAGACAAGCTCATCTACCATTCAAGTAGCTTCAGTAGCAAAATAATCAAATGACTTCAAAGATCTTGCATTGAATCAAATTACTAACAAATACTACTTGCCTCTTCTGGGGTATACATTTTATTAAAGTCTGATAATTCCTTTACTTGTGTAGCTCAAGGCATTGTGTCATGATTATTGTAGTTATATCTTTCGGGTTTAAAATCAAGTGATTATCAATTAGTATATTGAATCACCCTTTAAAAGTTAAACCAAAAATAGATTTAAAATTGTTGTTGAATCTTTTATTATGTAAAGTTGCTTATAACATAGAATTTAATAACATATCAATGAATTATAATAATCAATGTAAATTGTTCCAATTTTTATGTCATTTGCTTAATGTTATCTGCCTGTTATTGTTATCTAGAAGACCCTGTTCCAACTGTCGCCTGTGAAGATACCAGAACTAATTATCTAAAAAAATTATCTAAAATAATCTAAAAGAAAAAAAAAGATCTTCAATTAGGATAATCTTTGAAAAAATAGATCTGTTATTTAGAATTGTTTGAAAAAAAAATAGATCTTACATCTAAAATTATCAAAAGAATACCTGTAAAAGATTTGGGCATTATTGGTCCAAAATGACCACTGAGACCCCAAGAAGCACTTTCTTTGAAAAAACAAAACAATGTTTTCTGATGGTGCCTGGTGGTGTACTTATGCAAATTTTTAAGGTTATAGCTGCCAAAATGTGACCTGGAGTTCCCAAAGACACACAGACTCACAGATAAGCAAAGTGAGAAGAATCTGTTGCAGGTTGGTTGGGCCTTTTATATGACTACAATGGTTTGATACTGTAATCATGGATTATTTCTTAATGTTTTTATTTCTTCTCAGTAAATTGTATTTCTCACATAACATCAATATTTTCTTTTTCTTCCAGAACAATTTCTTTGATTACCTTATTCCTCGATCTTGGACGTGTGATTTTTCACAAATCAATCCGAAATAATCAACGACTATTGACCGCGTCCAACATTGGTGACTATTTCAATGTAGACATGGCTTAGTACAGGGTTGTCAGATTTGGCCGGAAGGGGAGATAATTGGAGTTGTATCTCCAAAACTTACCCAACCTAGGCATTGGAATAGCATTGAATTTTGAAATTGACCAAGTCTGGAGACAGAGATGCAATACCAGGCTCCAGACTCAAGAGAATGGTTTTGAACCTCTGCCCCCGGACTCGCTTGATTTTTTTTAATTTGACATTATTCCAAAGTCTGTGTTGGGTAAGTCTCGGTGATTAAGTTTGGATTATCTCCTCTTCTGACAACCAGTGCTTAGTATGATAGCTTGTGTCATTGTCATCATTAATCCTCATTTTGATCTCCTTTGATTCGTAAGTCTGCTGAACAAGACAATTGTACAGTGTATCATTTTTCTCTATAAAAAAAAAGACTTCATTTGTGGTAAGACAAAAACCTCTCAAAATTCAGCAGACTTCACCTTTTTTTTCTCTTCCGCTCTCCCTCCCCTTTCTAAATTTGATTTTAAAATAAATTTTAGAATAATTCCCTTCTATTTTCACTGTAAATAAATCAGCTCAAGAGATTCCAGTCCCTAGATTCTGAGAATTTTTCCTTTGCCCGTGCAATACAATGTCTCCATGGCAAATACTCAATACTCTGTCTATAACTTACAGAAGAGTAATTTGGTCCAGTCTCTCCTTTCTGTCTTTAATGTTGTCAACACAATGTTTCAGATGATTCATTCAACTGCCTTCATCTGGCATGGATGTTAAATCTCTGTCTTCAGACAAAATTCCATCTTTGACAAATAAAAATTCGGACAGTGCAATGATCGCTAAAATAGCCCAGAAGTACATAAACATTTTGGTCATTTTTTTCACCATTTTAAGCATCTTTTTGGCGTTTTGGGGCTATTTTTTTCATTTAGTGCTTTTTAGCTGTCAAACTAGTGCAAAAATATCTTTTTTGAGTTGGCAAAACTGAGTTTCAGTCTTGACAATTTTTTCTGCTAAGCCCCATGTCAAGGTGTAGTATGTTATATCCATAAGAAAAGAAGAAAATATTCTGTTTCATACCATTTTTGCTCTGCACTACTGGAAAAAGAGACTGGGAAAAAAAAGTCTCTTTCTTCATGGATACTTCATATTACACCTGAAGAAGGCTATTGGGTGGATCATTCAAATTTTGTGTTAACATGAAAGGAAAAAGAGATAGAATTGACTGAACAAAACTTTGGAAACTGGATACTTTTCTGGCTCATATCATCATTCATAAACCCACAGAAAAAGATCCAATTTTTTGCACCTTTGGATTGTAATTTCAAGGGCTGACAACCAGATGTGGCTCTGTCTGGTTGGATTGAAAATGGATTAAATCGGCCAAACATTTTGTCTTTTGTACCAAGTCTGCCCAAAGTGATTGCGTCCATATCTGATTGGCAGGGACTGTCTAAGATCATTATAAAATGTTTATGTCCATCACCCAAATGATTGTTCTTAACCTGCACTGACTATGGCATATACTCATGTAATGTGCGACTTTTTTGAGACCAGTTTTCAACCCTCAATCGGGGTCGAACATTACATGTGGTATGCTTTTGAAAAAGTCAAAAGTTGGGGCCTAAGCTCGGTCTGTAGACTCTAGGTGTGTTCAACCCTCCTAATTATAGGTCAGACAAGAACCATAAGTTCAACAATGTGTCCACCATCTGTGGTAATGGTAGTAGTCGGAGAAGGAGGAAGAAGATGGAGTAGTCTTTCTTTGAGTCAATTGATTCTCATACTTATAAAACATGGCTGTATGGAAATATTTCAAATTATTATTTTTAATAAAAATCATAAATGGCCATTTTGGCTTTTTTTAAAAGAAATGCAAAAATGCCAAACTTTACATTCTATTATGACATCATGGCTGTTGGCTTTTTGATGATGTCACACCTTTAAAGACATCAAACGTCTTCCTTCCTTCCTATTTCAGTTGTTTAATTTAAGTGGGACTTACCGACCAACAAGCATCTTATTGATGTGTGGACACACCTGAAATTTGGTCTAAAAAAATCGCACATTATATAAGTATCTATGGTTTGCCCCATTTAAACGTTCTTGAACAGTTTGTACACAACCAATTCTTGTTGTCAACCCTCAATTTATGGAAATATTCACTAATGAACCCTTTGATATTTATCTGTTTTGTAGACTATAAATTTGAATAAGAAAAAAGAAAAAATCTATTTGAGGATTATAAAAAGTGCCTTTCAACTCTGCTTGGGATCAAAATTTGATTTTATTCCAGATTTACTAAGAAGGGTTAGTTTACATCAGCCTTTCTCAACCTTTTTAAACCCTTGGAATAATTCATATCTCAAGGAACCTCTGCATAAAGAATATATGAACAACCAATGACACAACAGTGTATTCATAAAAGTATATGTATTGTATTCTACAGAGTACAAGTAGATAGTTTTCTAATTATTTGTTCATTTTGGTCAACATTCTAAGATAATCTTTTTCCAATTCCCTCCCAACCAAAGGATATTTGATATAAAAAGTATAGAATGGAAGTTTGTTTTTTTGAAATGATATTCATAAGCTTGGCTCACATTTCATAAAATTAATGTTTTTTCATAAAATTTATATACTTATATAAAGAAATTGATAAGAACACAAAATTTCTCCTTAAAAAAAAACTGAAATTTCTAAGGACTTGTCATTACAGTTGATGAATGATCAAACGTAGCGTCAAAATTTGAATTCATGTAAAATATTTCCGGAATAAATATGGTCAAAATAAATTCTATTGATGATATCATTGGCGTTTTCCACTTGGAAACATCCTAGATTTTAAAAAAAATGATTTAGAAACATCTACATTCTGGAGAATCTAGATTTCAGAGTAAGGCCCCAAAAACATAAGAAAAAAAAAGAAGAATTTCTTAGAAGGAGTTTAGCCGAGTTTTAATGCCAATTTTCAAATCAGTAGACAAAACGGTATGGCCAGTAGTGGTGGAATGCACAAACAAGCGAACAAAATAAGTTTTATGAAAAGGTCAAAAATGTCTTTTCTTTCCCCTAAAATTAAAAAAATCTTCTCAAAAGGGATCTATTAGAGTGGTGATGCCAATTTTCTATCTGTTCAAATCTCAAGACAAAGTCTGCTGCTTGTTATACAGAAAACGATACAACCACCATCCTTACATCCATATCTGTGATTTCTGATTTCAAAAAGATTCTAAATGAAGAAGTTGTTGCATTACTAGTTGCAAAAGTAAGAGGAAAGTAAAGATGGTTGCGATAAAATTTTGGTTATAAAAAAAATGATTAGTGAGTTTAAATTCAAATAAGAATACAATTTTTATTAACAGTTTGTTCTGGAGTCTTAGCGTATGGTCATATTATTTGATGCGGTATTTTGAAAATATATATATATATATATATATATATATGTATGTATGAAATTCTTTGCTATAAAGTTAGCTGTAAATTGAAAAGTGTATCCATTTTTTAAGACAATATTAGCTATTAATTAAAAATGATACTTAGCAACTCTGCAAAAAGCAAATGCTTGATACATCATCTATTGTTCATATAGATGTTCTTTTAATGATGTCACACATTTTTCTCCTTCCTCTTTCCGTTGTTTACATAAACGTAACTGACCGACTGGAAAGGGTCAAATAGAGATGTGTGGATACATCTAAAAACTCCAAAGGAAACTTTTTTCACACATGAATAAAATTTTTGCGAAACACCTAACAAGCCTGCATGGAACTCCAGTTGTGAAAAGCAGGTTTAGCAGAAACTGCTGTTTGTTCAATTCCATTAAAAATGGCCAACGACTTTTCTACCTTTTTTTTTCTGTGTAAATTTTGGTTTTATTTAGACTGTCAATGAAGTACCGTGTGCCTATCTAGTAATTCTGGTTAGGTTTGTTATTTTATTCCCTACCGTCAACCCCTAAGTCCTCTGCTCTCTCTCTCTTTACAAGCTATCTTCGAAGAAGGGAAACGCTAACTGAATGTTGGCTCGACAAACATATCTAAGTGCAAACTTTCTAGTTTTGTGCTGCTGTGTCAATAAAACAGAAGTCGATTGCAAAGATATCTGCTATTCCTAATTTTCAGTGCATTCTCTGATTAACCATGCTCCAGGGTTTTTGTTCTGGGTAATAAGTGTTATTTTCTAATTGCTTATGTCTTAAAAGTATGCAAAATGGCTATTAATTCTTTTTGTGACCAGGACAGTGATATCCATATGTGATTGTTTTTCTTACTTTATGTGATTAAAACTGATAAAATTCACCGGTTGTCCAATAGAAAATTAGTAGATTTCAAATTATTTCCTGGTTTTTGAAGTTTATAAAAACAGGAAGAAACTTTGTTATCCCTAGTCAATATCACTGTCAATAGTTGAAGAACCGTAGCGTCAAATATGAATTTTAGAGTTTTGAAAATTATCTAGAAATATCTAGAATCTTGAGAATCTAGATATTTTTAATTAACTATACCTGTCCCCAAAAAAGTTAAAAAAATCTTTTTTTTCAAAAATTAGAATAAAAACATTTTTGAAGGAATCTAGTAGAATATTGATGCCAACTTTTAAATCTGGCTAGGAGTGTGAGAACGCTCAAACCAACCAACCAACCAACACACACACTATATAAAACAGGATAGAATTCAAGGCTGTAATTCAAACTTTTGCAGAAAGAATAAAGAGGAGCTTTAGACGATAAGATTTGGGAAATAGATGAAACATGCCACAGTTATCCACATTTCTAGGTTTCTCTGGGTGGCCTAACTGTTAATTGCCTTGAAAATGAAATAAGGGAAACGGGTTTAGGTGGTTGGTGTTCACTTCATAGCTGCGTCCTTGGGAGAGTCATGAATCCATTCCTCCCTGGGTAAATAGCAGGCTGAACTAGGCTCTCTGAAGAACAAAAAAATTAACAATCCTTCATCTAAGAAATTCAGACAACTTACGACTATTATAAACTAGATGTAAAAGCAACAGAAATAAGATGATAGAGTGACTAGTCAAAGATGAATAATAATTGACAATGCTTTTAAGAGATTTTAATGTTATTTCTGTACTCAATCTACTATTTTTGGTCGGCTCAGTCACACTTACAAATACTAGAGTCAGTGTTTGTCATAAGAACAATAAAGACGGGGCTGGGTTCCTGCGGGGTTCCCACTCCCCCCTCATCTGCTGATTTCGTCCAATTTATTATCTTGAGTGCATTCAGCTGTTTGGCTCCACCATTCGCTTGTTGGAACAATGGTGGCAAAAATGAAACAACGTTATCAGTTGAGGAGATGAAGAGACAAAAGCCAGTGTGTGGTTAGTGTGTGCATGGCGTCGTCATGAGCATTGTTATCTGATTGGAGCGATTTCTTTTTACCCCCATCTCTCTCTCTCTCTCTAAGACATTCTCCTTGTGTGAGGAAGCTTATCATTGCAGTTCTGTGTCTCAGCCCTTCGTCTTCCACCCTCACCAATATGGAAAAAATTTGTTAATGGTGCAGACATGAAATCTCAGATTACACCTAGAAGTGTTATTTAGTGTAGAAGGGAGGAGGTTAAAAAAAAGATCTGATCTAAAGTCAATGGTTCTTCTTCCCCTCCCATATATTATCAAAAGTGTAAAATTAAAAAAATAAAAGAAAAAGTAATTTTCTCATGAGGATAGATCAAGCTTCGTAGAATTACATTAGGGAAGTTTTCTGTCATTAATTAAAACAAATTAAAATGATCTTGAATTTATTAAATCGTTGATGACTACTAAGCTTAGCTGACGGCACTATATAGATATACTAATTGCATTTTATAGATGTAGATAATAGAGATTTGCATTTCAGTGAGCTTGGAGAATAGCCTTCTATACACATTGCATTTTATAGATGTGGATAATAGAGATTTGCATTGCGGTGAGATCGGAGAATAATGTTCTGTTGATCAGAAATGGATTTTTATCATTTTTTTTATTTTTATTACTTTTGATATTTGCATATTATTCTTTAAATTAAGCATTTTCATCATGTCATCAGAACATAAAATTCTATCTTTTACGCCATTGTAGATGAGTTGTGTCCCTTGGTGTCACAAAGTATGAACACTTATCGCTAATTATTGTGTACGTAGATTATTATTATAATGATAGTTGCTATAGGAGAAGAATATTTGATTAAGAATTGTTATCATAAGGGAAAGTTTTCTACAATTACATGAAATAAGATAAAACATTTGCTCACTCATGTTAAAGAAATATTTTTAAATGTTTGCGATATTTAGATGTTACCATATTGTGACAAGTCCCCTTTCCACCCATCATAATAATTTCATACGTCTGATATCACATAAGTTCTTTGACCAAAACACTGATTGGATTTATTCTGTAATTTTAAGATGAGTCGTCATCATTCCATTTATCTAAAGGTATGAAAAGACATTTGTTATTATCAAAATATTCTGGTCCATTGTATATATATATATATATATATATATATATATATATATATATATATATATATATATACACACATACACACAGAGGATTAAATCTTACTTTCTGTGCTCTAGCCCTAAAATGAACTAAGGCTTACAGGATTATCTCCCACTTGTAATTTAGTGATATATAATTTTTCAACAACAGAAAAAACAACTTCATTTCCATACTCACCTTTAACGTCTCACAAACTCTCCCTGTAGATATTAAAGACAGCATACAAATAAAAACAATTTAACGATTTGGTTTATTCAAAGCAATAACAATATAAATTCAGTATTTACATCTGTTTTCTTTCATGGATGAGATAATCCATAGTTGATTTTCAAGCTAACAGGATTTATCTTTAATTTACATGAAAATAAGGAATCCATCCCCCATTCTGTCTTGATGTCAGACAATGATCTCTCTCAATATGGTAACATTAAAGTAGTTTACTTTAAGCTAGAATATTGGTTCCTAAAATGTCCTCGTCCTTGTCCCCCACAAGGAAAAGACAGCACTCTAGCCTTCCAACTTTCGTCCGGAACCTCGAAGGCAGGGTGTGGATGATTTCTTCCGACAGGGAACACTAGTGAAAATGTAGCAGCCATTTTGTCCATGACACTTACTGCTGCTACAAAGCCTTTTAGTTCCTCAATTTTAGAGAGCGGCTACATCATTGTTTTTATCATGAAGTAGAGCCCCCCCCCCGAGTCATCTGCTTAGTAATCACCCACCCTTTTAAGTCTTTCTTTATCATGAGTGGTTAGGCATTTGTTTTGTTTTGGTTTTTTTGTTTTTCAACGTCACACCTGTACCTCGTTTTACATTTTTTTTTTTCAACAAAAGCAAAAGCTTAATATTACAGAAACTATGACAGAATAAAAAACAAACCCTCCCATCGCCTGCTAACCTCTTAATTTCACACTCTGATTTGAACTTCCTGATAAGGAACCATCTTGTTGCCTTATTGGTACCTACAAAAGAAACCAATCAGTCAGATTGTCACACTTAGTTTGTTCCTGCTTTTGGCAGTGTTTGCTTGAGTTACATCATACCACTAGCTATTAGAAACCATAAACCAAAACTGTCAACATAGGTTTCTTCAGGTTTTAAGCTGGTCTTGCTGGCTATGTATGTATGTTTGTTGCGTACAGGCCTCACCAATGAGACATTTTCTCCATATGATAGAAAGAAAAAATATTTTTGTTTTTTAAAATAAATCCCTCCATAGGTTTTAGTGGGGATGGGTCAATTTACAATATAGGTTTGTGCTAAATTTGTCTCTTAGTTTCAATTCACTTGTTGTTTTGAAAATTCTGACTTTTTTAGTCATCTCTACCCGACAAAAGACATGAGAAGTAACTTATTCTTATTCACCCCCTTTTCCAATTTCTTAATTGATTACCCCCAACATGAAAAGCTGTCAAAAGATGTTAGTCATATGACCTGTTTTGTAATTTTTCAGAAGTAAAAGGGAATTAATTCAGTGCTCTTAGCCATTAGGGTGATCTGTTCTATTCATCTTGAACATTTTTTTTATTTGCTGTTTGTATGCTATCATGGGTAGGACTTTTCAAACAAATCTGTGAAAACTTTCATTCACTCAAATGATTACATCTTGATCCTACTATCTCAGTGATTGTGATTGTATTTTTGCACCAGATGCATTTGAACCCAGTAAGGGAAAGGGTTTGCCTTTCCTTACTGCTGACTACTGACTTTACTGCTACTCTACCATTTTGCTTTAGTCATTTTCAGCACTATTTCTAGTACGATAAGGTAAAGCGTCCCCCGTCTCTTAAGAGACAATTCCCAATGGAGTGTGACAGCCGATGATGAAGTCCTGGTTTCTTTTGCAGGTGCCAGTTTGGTGATCCTTGCAAGTCTTAAGTCTGGTCAAGACCAGGACTTTATTCCGACAAGATTAAGCAAGTCCACCAAAGGGATACCTCCACCCTAATCACATGGCTTAGAGTGTACTCAGTTAGCTGCTGAGTGCAAAATGAGGGAAATAGGACGAAAATACCAAATCAGTTACATGTGAGGCAGATGTTATTGACCATTACACTCTCCAAGCAGAAACTGTTTCTGGTAGTGGAGGGTACTTTGATGATCAAACACGAAATTTCATAATATTTTACCTCAACTTTGTTCAAGTAATGAATCTGTGTGTTGTTCATTGTAAATCAGGAAGAAAGGGATTGTCAGTGGTCAGGAATAGAGGTGTACATAACTGAGAGATTATGGTTATTAGATCAATAATGTAAATGCATTGAAAATAAGGAAGGGATTGTTGGTGGTCAAGAATTACTGATAGAATAGATATTACATGTTGATTTATCAATATTGGACTGATTTAGTGGGTAAAGAAGATAAAAAAATTTTTTTTGTAGTTCCTGGGCCAAAGTTTCACCCAATGATTCAAAACTTTCCTATACTTGATTTGGTAAGGCACAAGGTCATGATCTATATGGGATTCTGCACAACCATAAAACTAGATTCAGGATCAATTGATATTAACCCATTATACCATTCAGGAATTTTTGGGTAACAATGATACAAAAATTGAAATGAAAATTTGGTCAAACTTATCTCTTTCATAGTTCACTTGATTTACTTTGGGTTGGATGTAGTCTAAAAGGTGTAAATCATTTTCAATGTAAATACATGCCGACACCGAGCTTGAAAAATCTGTTTGGGGATACAAATTCTTTTTTTTAATGATATGTAACTGTTCATATGTCTGCTTGGATAGAGTAATGATTTGCTGTCTGCCTTACACACAGACGGACTTTGGTTTAATTCTCAGTATGAGTCAAGAATGTGGAGAACTGTTCATTAAGGCAGATTTCTCTGGACACTCAGCAGCTAATTGAGTACATCTTGAGCTGTGTGATTAGAGTAGAAGTATCTTTTTGGTGGACTTGCAGTTTGTTGAGGGGCGTGGTCATAAAAGCTTGTAAGAATAAAATCCTGATGCAAACAACAGAAGCTGGAATTTTCTCACCGGCCGTGTGCTCCAAAAGTTATCTTTTAAGAGATGGACGCTTTACTTAAATGTCTATGTTTTTTTTGTTTTTGTTTTTTCAAAATAACTATTTTCTAAACTCTGCATTTTCAGCTATAAAAGCCATACTAAAGTTTTGTACTTACAATATCTTACTATTTTGGCCAGTTGTTGTTATGAAAAAGACCCTATTAGGTGTATGCAGAAGTTTCCTGTGGGAAACCAGTTTTCAACTAAGTATTCAGTCTCTAGTTTTCAAAGAAGAGCACTGGGAAATTTTGAACACACCTAATAAAACTTATACATAAACATAAGTGTAGCAAATGCAGACTAAATTAATTATTCACGCTTTGAAAGTCGTGCTGTGGAAAAGTTTCAAAGAGATAAAAATTTTCACTTGCCCGAGGTGAAACGATAAACTTGTTTAGTCATAACCGTTTCCTTGAAATATTTTTAGGCCATTCTATCATCATAAATTCTAAAAATGCCAAAAAATTTTCTTGATCTGATTATATCAGTCCCTAAGATCAGAAGGTTTCCACAAATGAGCTTCTTGTTAGAGTGGCGAGGATCCAAAGGTCGACTCAATTCTAAAACCTCTTTGGCAGAACAAAAATTGCATTCAAGAAATTGTAAAATCTTATCCCTACAACAAGCCTCTTATTCATTAACTAACAGAATACCTGTTAAAAGAACCGGGATTATTTATATGTGGATAAATTAAACAAATATATATTTTGATATAAATGATACTCATATTTCACTTACATCAATATGATATTTTGTAGTTCATATTCATCTTGAAATGATCAACTGAACAGTTAACAGTATTAAAAACTATCAGTTCTTCTTAATGACTGTAATGACATAAATTTTAAAAAATCCAAAGTCAGATAATAATACATAGTTTTTTAGAAACAATTCAAATCCTGAATGCTGTTTAACATACAAAAATGTAATATATATATATATATATATATATATATATATATATATAAAATCTCCTATTGATTTGTATTACGACTCACTTGATAATCGCTGAAGAACTATATATATATTGTAATGAGGATTCTATAATTATATAATTATTTTAGTTAAAAATGTTTTTATTGAAAGAAAAAAATGTATACTATGAGGAAAATTTATTTTTCTGTTGATTTTCTACAACTCTACGCATTTTTTGATTTTTTGATAATTTTCAAACAATCGGAATTGGTTGAAAAACAAATTTCTGTTTTGATATGAGAAAAACATTAATTTTCTACATGGAAAATCAAAGATTTATATCCTATGAAATTGGAATTCTGATTCTGAATAACAAACATAACACAGAGACAATCAAAGTAAGGGATGAGTTATAGGGTTTAGTTTGAGCTCTTGCTTGCCACAGAGTTCCAGTAGCTTAGTGGTAAGAGTGGTAGTGCATTAAGTAGATTACCCTGTGTCATAGAGGGTAAGGAGTTCAGTTCTCACTAGGAACTTATACTTTATTTTAATCCATGCCATTAATTTATTAACTCGCTCCTGAAGGGAAACCAACCTGAGTTAAGTTACAATAAAAAGCAACAACAATTAAGATGAAGGTGAATAGTTGTGAAAAATTAATAATAACCGTGCCTATATATTTTTTCTGTTCCGATGCGAAAATAGGAGTAGCTGTTGTAGAAATAGTGACGTAGATGCAAACACATCAACACAAGCTTTGCTTTACTTTCTTCTCTTCCTGTTTGCTTTGGTGTGACAGAAATTAACAAAGAGAGACACTGGCTTTTATATAAGAAGATTACAAGAACTTGCATCTAATTTTTTTAAAAATTTCCAACTTTTCGATGTTTAGCTTAACAGATTGTTTTAGCTCCTTCAGTGGCCTGCTTCTATGCTCATTGCTCACTATGAGGATTGTGTTACATGATTTCCATCTCCTGCGAAACAACACTTCAGTTACCATTTCTTTCTACCTATCTCCTCTTCAGTTACCTTGTGTACATTGTGCCTTTCTTTTAATCTCAAAGACACAATCAAAGTCTCACAATTGAGAAATTGTAGGTATTTATTAGAATGCTTATCATGAAAGCATTTAATTAACTTTCTAGTAATTACAACAACTGTAAAAACAGTGGATATACATTTTTTTAGATACTCAGTGTGCATTGTTACCTACTTCAAAAATATTTCCACTCTTGTTTGACTGCAACAGAGTGCTGAATTGTTTGAAAAATGGCCAAAACACACCTAAAAGATGGTTAAAATGGTCAAAAACATTCTTGAAACCAGCCAAAATTGTCTGCGCTAATTCAGTATTTTTTGCACTGTCAAAACAAGAAATGTGCTGATTTGGCAACACTGCCTCTGTGTGTGTGTGTGTGAGAGAGAGAGAGAGATCTTATATTAACTCACGCTTGACTTCTCTCTTTCTCTGAAACAGGAAAACCAACAGAATCAACTATTCCACCTTCCACTCATTTCCCTTCAACTCTCTCTCTCTCTCTCTCTTCCATCATTCTCTCTTGCTTTCCTCTCACTCTTCCTCCTTGTCTTCCCTCTTCCTTTGCTGGTGAGACAACCCAGCCGTGGTCAGCGTTTTCCTCACTCGGCTAACGATAACAAATTTCTGTTGATCAAAAACAAGTTTTAATTGCTCTGGTGATGTGTAACAAAAGATGGGAGATAACCTCAACCCATGTAAAATGCCCTGCCCATGTTTGCTATCTCCCCCACCCTCCTACCTATTTTAGGTGTCCCACAGGATGTCATCATCTAAACATTTGGGAACTAATTACTCAAACTATCTAAACTGGGCTTCTTTACCCTCCCTCATCTCCACCCCTGTCCACCATCAGATAACAACGATCTCAGATCCTTTTATCTTGAATGTAATGTTATCAATGCATGCACACACACACACACACACACACTTAATTTTTCCTGACTATTTTTTATATTGGCTTCATTGAATAATTACTTTTTGCTGAATTTAGGATGGTTGATGGAATTGTAGGAAGCGATTACTTCACCCAATATATATATATATATATAAATATATATATATATATATATATATATATATATTTTATATGAAACCAGGTGATAACAACAAATGATAACATCCAAGTCATGTCTATCCTCACTGGATTTTATAAGAGTATCTAATATTTCCATTTTGATAAGACTGATCAGAAACAAAAATGTCAAAAAAATCAAAATTGATTTATTTCTTGTCTCTCGCAATGAGGCCAGTTAGAGGGGGCCTTGGAGTTGCATTATTTAGCATAGTGTTGAGATTGGTCTCCTCCTTGTGCATCTTTCTATGTTAATAACACAAATACCCTTCAGCTATTTTTAGTCTTATTACTATTTGAATGTAAAACAGGAAGCAGATGCTTTTTATTTAATCTATGGTGATTACTTGAAGGATTTAGTGTTAGGGTTCTTCATTGATTAAGAGCTTTGTTTCTTGTTGCTCCATGCTACTTCATGTTGCTTCATATGTTTCACTTTGCTCCCTTAAATGGATACTTATTTAAAAATTCAAATCGGACATTCACAACATTTAGATTACTCTGATACAAGCCCCCAATGGGTATTGAAATCATTATCATCGTCTAACTTACTGAACTTTGTTCTATGGCAAAGTGCTACAAAGCACTATTGATTGAACTTGATATGATAGTTAAAATTCTAGCTTCTTAATTATTGCTCCAAAGGTGAGTGCACAAATTCAAAGAATTAGGAGTGAAAAGTAGTTCCAAGGGAAGACCTTGTAAAGTCAAAGAAGATTTACATATTGGTTACTTATTCATCCAAGTTTAAAGCCCAAAAACATTTGACTAATTTCTATATATTAAGCAATATTGTACTCAGCAGCCTACTTTTTTAAAGGGAAAGAAAAAAGAAATCTGAATTATTCATCAAATTAGATCCAAGGGAGCTAACCCAAATTTACAAAAAAAACCCCAGATATGTAAATTATTTTGTAATTTGAACTTCAAAATGCTTCTAGGATGCACTCAGTTAAGCTAATTTGTTTTAGCTCTGAATTATTTATGGGGACTGGAATTTGGTAGAAAGAAAATAGAATTAAAACACCTGTTCAAACAGCTGTTCTGGGCCTTGGGAGGGATTATCATCACCCATGCCCCCCCCTTCTTTTTTCATGCTGTTTTTGGACTCTAAGACCGAGAAAAGGATATGATTTGCTTTAAAATGACCCTTGAACATTTGTATCTCAAGTTTGGTTTATTCTTGTAGACTTCTTGTGGAGTCACAACCACCAACAGACTGGGTTCTAGGCATTACATATTTGTTGGTTTCTTGTCAGTCCAGCTGTCTTTACCTCACTCTTGACTGATCATCGCTTTGGCCTGATTTCCTGCTCTCGAACTGGATCCAGTCTCGATCCTGGTTATTGCTTTTGTTGTTAGAGGATTATTCTGCATGAGTCCTGAAGAGGAATCTTCCAGATTGGGCTCTCTTGGGAATTATCATGGGGCTACTGCAGTTTTAGTGCCAAGTAGAGTTGCGAGCCCTATGCCCAATCTTCCTCCTTTACTCAAGCTTGAGACTGACAAGACAACCCAAAAGAAACATCTTGGGATAGTTTTTTTTACCTCATGATAAGATTATATTTTCTATTTCCTTACATTTTTTTTTTTTACACTCTGAGCAGCTTGAGGGGTGGGGGCTAACCCCCTCCCTTATGTATTTTTTCTTTTAACACCCCCCACTCATCGTATTATTTATAGACATTGCATCTTCCGACCCCAAATCTTGTAAATATTCTTAAAAGCTTTGAGAAGAATTAAAAAAAGATTTTTATTAGTAAAACTTTTAATCTTTGTCAAAGTGACATTTCATAATTTTGCAAATTAGATGAAAGGGAGAGAACTTCATGCGAACCAAAAATCATTCGATGAAAATTTTGTACAGAACCTTTTTAATTCCTCTTTTATCATTGATTCTGATTTGTATAAAAAGTGTTGAATAAAAATTAACATTTTAAAAGTTTTCATGTGTTTTGTTTTAATTATATTTAGTACAATAATTTCATTTTTCTATTTATTAGATGAAGAATTAGAAATCATTATCATTAATTTCTGGCTACTATTTACCGTCATCTTAATTTTTCACTATGAAAAAACAACTTGGAAAGTAAAATGAAAGATGAAGGTAAATAGTTGTCAAAAATTGATGGTGATTTTTTTTTTTTTTTTTTTGGTGTTTTTTTTTAATGTTCAAAAATTGATTTCGATATTTTTCCTTTCGATAAATACTGTTGTATTGTTGGGAAAATTGCCTTTGAAGCTGATTTACAAAAAATTCTAATTTTAGCAACAAAGGAAACATCCAACGAACGAGAAATATATCGAGAATCAACCAAGGGAGATAACTTGAATGGTGATTCAAATCAATTACTGAAATCAATTCTTTGTCCACATGAAATGATGATGTTCTTATTAGATGTCATATCAAGACAACCTCTCCAGGACAACCATTGCTTTCATCTATGGATTGTCTTGAATTCCCCTTTGATTCACTGACCAGGAAACCTCAGACAGAAGATTCCTTTCAACATTCTGTCAGCCACTCCCTAATGGTCAAGTGTAGAGATTTGCAATACATCGAAAGTAACTTTATCGAGGTTGTTTGGTAGGTAACAAGTTTATTTCTCAAAGTTCTGAAAATCAAAACTATTTATGATAGTGGGAAAAGACAGAAAAAATGTTTCAACAATTATGAATGAAAATAACTTGCCATCTCAGTCAATATTTGAAGTCATATGAAAAAAATTGCAACAAATTATAAATGTGGTCAGAATAAATTGTATTTGTGACATCACTGGTGTCTTCCACAGGAAAACATCTAAAATAAAGTTTTAAAAAAAACATTTAGAGAATCTAGATATTAATAAACCCCTAAAATGAGATACCCAGAAAAAAAAAACCTCAAAAAGCCAAAAATAAATTTTTTTGTAAATGGTCTAGTTGAGTACTAATGGCAATTTTCAAGTCTACAGACATAACAGTAGGAGCAGGAGCACTGGAACAAATAAACATATGTACATAAAACGGGATAGAATCTTTCGCCTCCTTTGATGGTAACGGTTGTTCAATAAAAAAAAAACTGGTTGCTGCTTGGTCAAACTCCAGTACAACTTCTATTCCAACTGAAGATGATTATTGCCACTTTTCTATCATGTATTATTAATGATAGAATTCAATGATTTTTTTTTGTAAAAATGTGTTCATTTAAATAAGTGTATATATATATATATGTTTTTGGTAAATTTCCATCAATATCTAGTATTTGTCAATTTAGCGCAATGAAAAACTAATTTCAACCAGCGGAGAACAACACCAACATCAAAGATTTCAACAAACAAAATAACATGTATACGGTCACATCAGCTCCTTTATTGGACTACATAAGGACTTGGAGCCCTTTCAGCTCTAAAAAAAAAAAGAAAAAAAAAAGAAGTACGACAAGGTGATACCACTGAATTTTTGAGATGAGGTATTATTATTATTTCTATTAATATTCGGACCATCCTGATCTTGGTTATTTTTCATACAACGTTTCGGTAGGTGTGCTCTACGGCCTTCATCAGGTAGATGTGGGGAAGTAACGAACCAAACCCTTTATTTAACCGACGGAGGTATATTGACCGCACCCCCCTCTTAGCATTAGTAGTATTATTATTGTCTCACACTTGGATTGAACCTAGAACCATCAGTTTACTTGCAGTAATTTGTCTGATTCTGTAACCACTACGCTACATGGACACATGCAAGTAATCTGATGGTTCTAGGTTCAATCAGTATTAATAGAAATAAAGTGATACCAGTCAACCAAACTCTTCATAGCCTGCTTCGAGATGATCTTCAGGAATGTAGACTGGGAAAATAAAGGAATCAAAATAGATGGCAAATATCTGAGCAACCTCAGATTTGCAGACGACATTGCCGTTTTTGCAGAGAACCTTCACGACCTCCAACACATGATAGATGAACTAAATAATGAGAGCAAGAAAGTCGGCCTACACTTGAACTTCAGCAAAACAGGTT
>OY735211.1:710000-757500 GCA_963457665.1 Thysanoteuthis rhombus | reverse complement strand
TTAAAACGAAAGAAAATACGAGTTAAAAATTAATAATGGTTAACAAAAGAAAAAAAAAAATCAACGTATCTTGCAATTTTCTCCCAAAAGATACTAAAGTACGAAAATTACATTTCATTTAGACAATTGAGTCAGTGTTGTCAACATTATTGCCTAGTTTATGTTTAAAATTGAATAAAACAAATCTACAAACACCTTAAAATGTCTCTTGAATCTCCAGATATATATCTAGAACACAAAACATTTCTTACACATAATCAAAAGACCGATTCTGACGGTAAACTTCAACGTTTTTATAAAACTACTCATTTTTATTAAAAATTGAAATGAACTAGATAAAAACATTACTTATTTTATGAAAAAAAATACTCGAAATAGCAATTTCTAACATCTAGATGCAACTAAAAATAGACCTAAATGAAAACCATTACAGAATTTACCCCATACTTGATATTTCGACCGATCCATTCTTCAGCCTTTGACATTAAATTTGATGGCTCCAAAGTATACTATCACTTCCGGCTTGGTGGATTTTGGTGTTGCTTGAGTTTTGTAGTTACCGATCGCGAATTCAATCTCTGGATCAAATAGTGAAATTTATGTCCAATCTGGTTCTGCAAGGGTTGAGAAAAAACGGCGTAGCACGGACAGAAATAGGAGTCAAAATAGGTACCTGACGGCCTTGGGCCATACTAAACAAAGCTTAGTAACTACTTATCATTAGTCGTTTCTACTTACTGGAATAGATGCATATTTCCCTACAAGTGCTGTATAGATTTGTTTAGTGAAAAAGGCATTTAAACGAAACAGGATATCTCTACTTACAGGATTGGCAAGGCACAATCCTTCTAACCCCGCTGCAATTACCTTAATTTACCTCTGTCAACGAAATTCAAAAGAAGTATGTGTATTCACGTCTGTTCGTCTGCCCCGAGATATCTCTGTTAGTACCGGATGAATTTCAATGCAATTTTGTTTAGTAGTTACATGCCCAAAACACGTGATATCGCCAAAATTTCACGTCCACACGATATTTCCATAAGTTCTGAATGAATTTCAATAACATTTTAAGGACGGAAAATTGGTTACGAAATAACTGATTAAGTTTTGGAGCGGATCCTTGCACAATTACCCCCTACATCGTAGATATATTCGATACTGTTCTTCATATAGCTTGATTTAATATCAATCCATTATCAGCCTGCCTCGTGGCCAAGAAAATTGTGTATTCACCACCAGCACTTGTTTAGATCTGGGTAAAAAGCCAGGTTTACAAATGCTGATTTTCGAAGTGGTAAACTGGGAGGATTGATGCAGTACAATCTTCCCAATACCATTTGGCCTTGTGTCGTACTGAGCTAAGCATTGAAAGTATCAATACAGCGATATATAGAAATGCAACTCTTCCAGAAATCACAATATTCCCCTCGAAAAACAAAATAAACCCGAACACCTGTTACAAATGTTGATAAGGATCCTTTATTTAAGATCCAGGTGGAAATAAAATACATTTTCATATGGTAATGTAATAAAACGGTTACGTTTATTTTAACTCCCCTCTTCTCTGCTGGATTCAAAAACCGGTTGACCATACTGAATAGACTCCCATAAAGAAAATTATTTGCACCGAGTGTTGAACCAGTTGTTGAATCAATGCACTGTCTGACCTTTGCCGATCCCACTGGAACTCATATTAAACTGTAGGCGCGAGATATGTTACATACACATTCTTAAATATTGTATACTTGCGATTTAAGTAGATCTAAGTATTTTCTGTTTATGATTATTAAGTGGCTAAATTTGTGAACGCTCTGACAACAATCGACTGCTGATCATGGGATGAGGAAGGTTAGCCACTGAAGGAAGGATAAGTGGACACTACCATGGATGTCCGCTGCTAGAGGGGAGCAGAAGGATATATTCAGAATTTAATACCAGGGGAGAAAAATACCATCCTGTATATGATTACGTCAAGTTGGGATTACATAAAACAATTATACAGCACCATCATCCTTTATTGATTATAAGGTTCAAACTTTTAAATCCCATCGTCTTGGGGGTTGGGGTAGATGGACTGTACCCCCATACTAGCTTCAACGTACACGTGTGGACCCCCACTTTGAACGGACCTTGTGTTAAATGGGCCGTCGTGGGAGGGAGCAAATAAATATAGAATCACATTTTGCTAAACTCTTTTGTCAGTAATTTTACGAGAGAATTAAAAGCCGAGAATTTCGAATGATATTTTTGTTGTTTATTCTTGTACATTCATTCAGGAGAATTGGGTTGCAACCATTCTTAGGGGTTTTCAGTTGTAAGTAGGTTTTTATGGAAAAAGCTAGCCCGATACCCATCTATACCAGGCTTGGGACCATTCATTATGACTACCAAGCAGTAGGCTCTCGGATCAGGGGTTCATTACTTTTTTACGCCCCCTCAAGTCCTTATACCCTTTCCCCCGACCATCGAAATAGGCATCATCATCGTCATCATCGTTCTTTGAAATAAACATGCGATAAAACAAAACAAATAAACAAAACCAACAAATTTATTTCTCTCACCTATTTTAATTTGACTTCTTGGAATTTTTTGTTTGAATTTGTTTTCCTGCAATCAAAATATGGAATCTTGGCTCAGTTTTTGGTAATGCTTACTTGCATGCAAGCAGAAATATCAAGTCGGTTTCTCCATTTTGATTTCACCTTCAAGGACACAAAGATATTGGAATCTACTGGTCATGCTTCCAAACATTTTCAATGGCCTCATCTCAAAATGTCCTGCGGTTAGAATTACGAACTTTTTCATTTGTCAAAAATTAGACCAATGAAAAGTCCTGAAAAAAGTCATGATACCGATCAGCAGCAGCAAGCGCCGTATTCAAAATCGACCTCTTTCTTCATCCAAGTTTTCGAGGCAAATAGCTCGTTTTGGAATTTGTTTCTAAGAGGTGACTTTTCCTCACTTTCTCTCTTTTTTTTTTTTTTTTGACGTCGAAGCGAGCTGTCGTGCCACGTGAGAGGTGGCAAGTTGCCCAGTACTCTTTGTTAACCCAGATGGGGCATGACCGTCTCTTAAAAAAACTTCATGACGCCACAAAACTTACATCTCCTGCGTCCTCAAAAATAATGGAAACCTCTACAAAATTACAAGTCTTTGACACAATTCCCACCACAAGACAATTTCGTCAAACTGTTTTCCAAAACCGTCAGAAGACCGCAAATAAAACCACAAATTCATCTCTACCAGACTTTTTCAAACATCTAATACCAGTTCCAAACCAAAGAAACAAATGAACATTATAAACGAACAAAAACACATCCCAAGTTAATCGGAACCCTGGTTCAAATAGATAAGTTCCGCAATTTGCACTATATTTTTCGATCCTTAACTTTTATCTCCTTTACTTCTTTCCTTCCCCTTCCGTTATTAAAAAAATGTATAAATTTGGAATTCAGAGGGTTGTTTCCGTTATTTGTTTTCTCGTCTGTTCGAGTCTAGAGGCCCCTAATCGCGGTTAACCCGCGAATTCCCAACAAAGAACCCCCTTTCGCACGAATTGTAGTGAAAGGAACCATAAGTTTCATTGCCTTCACCGCCAAACTAAAGGAAGATGAAATTTTCTCACACCAAACTATTTGATATCCAGGTCAGACTTCTCAGAACCACTTTTCTTTCTGGGGTCTTCTTCAAATTCGGAATGAGACTTTTTGGCGAAGTATCATCTGATTTGGTTTATGCCGATTTGACGACTGACGTTTGGGCTGAGGAAATGAAATGTTGATCGATTCATCATCATTCAAATATAAAACTTTGAGAGCCACAAGACTGTAAATTCAACTTAATAGAAAAAAATATTTGGGAGCTGTAAATAAAGCTTAAAGTTTAAAAAAGCTAAACGACGGTTTTTATTTAGATTTACTTTCATACTTCGTTAGTTTAGGGTAAATCAAACGATAAACTGAACGTTCAAGAATTGCTTACGGTTTAATTTAAAACAAAAAAAAACTAATTTACCTTTGATCTTTATCAACATTCAATCGATTTTTTTATTTTACTTAAAATCAAAACAGATGGATTTTGAGCGATTTTACATGAAAAAAAAACTTATAATTTGACATTCAACCATTATTGATAATAGACATTTTTCTTACGTGGTTATCTTTTAGTCATATTAGAATTTCACATCTTTTTTAATTAATTAACCTTAAATTACGTTCGAATTTTACTAATTTCCATTCGATTTAAAAAAATGTATTACAAACATTGGAATTGTTACCTTTATTTCGCAGTTATTAGCGATAGTTTCTCCGGTCGATAAGCTCTTAATTGCTGAATGAGTTTGGAAACAAATTAACTATATGATTTGTTTATTACAAAAATGAAACATAGTTTATTTCTAAACTCAAACAGTCTTTTAAATTGGTTATTAGGACTTCGAAATGATTCTTGATTGTCAAACTCACAGAGTTGACTATATTATTGCAACTAGTCAGACCTGGGATTTAAGATGTCCTAATTTAAGAAATGAGAGAGAGAGAGAGAGAGAGAGAGAGAGAGAGAGAGAGAGAGAGAGAGAGAGAGAGAGAGAGAGATTGATTCCGTGACGTCATGTCGTGTCAACGTGCGTTTCCGATTTCTCGGTATTTTCTTTTCTTTTGTAAACATTGAATTTCTGTTATGAAAAATATCATTTTTATATAACAAGTGTGTATATTTCAATTATTTTTCTTTTTTTGGTGAAAATGAATTTGCAACTAAGATTGTCATTAAAACAGTTGATATAATAATAATATCATCAAACAATACAAAAACATAAAAATCGAAGAAAGACTAAATATTCGTCAAGTCGTCTGTGATTTTAAAGTATTCGTCCGAAACTTTTATTTTCAATTAAATTCCAAACTTCATGGTGTAGGGCATTCTGCTTCATCAATAGATCTTTGGATCGAATCCAGATGGCAGCAAAACATTTTTTCTTTTTTTTCTGCTTTTGAGGTTCGTTGCAGAATAACCATTAGGTTGAGTAGGCCTTTCTTGATTTCGGCACTAGTGGCGAATTAAGCATTAGGCTGATTAGGCCTTCTTCCTCTTTTTCAAACTCGTCCTTTTGAGTTTTGACTTAATTTTTGTCTGAAACAATGACGGATGACAATGACCAAAAGAAAAGTGAGTGACGTCATGCACGAATAACACTCATACAGTGACGTACGCAAAAGGTCTTGGAATGATATTGTATGGAGAAACGAATTCTGTTTTGTTTACTTTTTAGTTGAACTTAGCACAGCTGAGCTTGTTGAGTATGATAGCAGACAATGATTTGCCATTGTTAATAAGGATATCGTCAAGAGTGGGAAAGTTTACAAGCTTTCCGCTCTCCAAGCGGCGACTCCAAACAGGTCATTTTCTTGTAAATGCTACAACCTTTTGACTTGGATTATGTTTACATTCTGCATTGGTGTATTAAGATCGTTCAGGACATGGAGAATATAGGCCACATATCCAAGACAAAGAATTAAGTTTTTATCTTCAAAATGGCCGGTAAAAGGCGATCGGTGATGCGTGAGAAATTCGCGAATTGCAGGCACCAACCACGACTTAACCAACGTAATTTCGTGTAGAATAATGAAACAGAATGTTCTGCGCCAATCTCATCACAGATGTTTCGAAACAGCTGATGACTGAGTGCCCGACCACCAAAAAAGCTGTCTGCATTCCTTCATCTCTTTAGGATTATTTGGGAATGTTTTAGACGCCAATGCTTAACGATGAAGAACAAAGTGTGCGCTGAGAACATATAGAGCTCTCTCCTTTACTAAAGCAACGAATCCATATTTTTTGCCAATTATGACAGGAGCGCCATCTGTTCAAGTATATCCAATCTTGTCCAATTATTTTTCCGTGTTCTCCCATTGCGTCCAATACCCTCAGAATGTGCTTCCCGATACCTCCAAAAGATATTGATGCGCCAGGTTAAGATTCTCGTAGATGATAGTTGCTTTTTTGTCATAGTAACTTTCTCTCAGGTGGTAGAGGGTTTCTATTTGACTAACCGTTTCTTAACTGGTCGTAGGTTTTTTGTTAAAGTAACCTTTACTTGGATGTCGATTTTCTTTTTGCTAGTGTAACCTTCTCTTGGATGGTCGTAGGTTTTTCTGTCAGAATAACCTTCTCTTAGATGGTTTTAGTTTTTTGGGTTGGCCTAACCTTATCATAAATGGTAAAAAGTTTTTGTTAGATTAATCTTGTTAGTAAACTTGCAAGAGTAACATTCTCTTAGTTTTGGCCTTCCACACTCCACCGAATTTTCCATCCCTTTTTAATGTACACAGCTAACAGAAAAAAAGAAAAAGAAGAGATTTCACTTGTTCTCTCTCACACAAAATGTTTTTTTCCATGAAACGAATGAAATTGATAGATTTAAAAAAATGTTCAACTCATCCTTTTTTGAGAGACATGTTTACTCTTCTTCAAACTCTATAAAAACTCGTAAAACTAGAACGAGATCATGTTTTGGTTTCCTTTGAATAAGAAGGTTTTTATGACAGCCCTCCATCCATGACCCGACTTGAGGCGTGGCTGAGGGGTGATGGCTACTTGAGAACGCCAACCCCGTGCCCCCAACAGAGGAGGTCAAAAAGCTTTATAAATAGTAATTTTCCTACCCCATCTCTACTGACGAATCACACCAAAAGTTGGAATGGGACCCTCAAGGAGCCAAGCAGCCCCATTTCACGGGCCCCAAATCTCTGGGTACACCATTCCAGTGCCACTCCCAGACCCCCAATTAACGCACCACCGATCATTGGAACGCTTATGATATTTGGATTTGAACAAAACAAACTTTTTGTCGGCTGATGAAATACAGGTTCTTCAAGTTGGGAAAATATTAATCAGAACAATCTTATATTTAATTCAATTTGATTGGATTGCTATCATTGGATTCAAAGGAATAACTTTTTGCTTCTATTACCTGAACAGGTAAAGTATGCATGGAAGAGAGGATTGGACACACACACACACACACACATACACACGTGTCATCCACAGACAGCTGTTTCGTTGTATTACGACTCTTCAATGTGGTTATGCATTCGTACTTTACTTCTGATCGTTAACACAGTTCAAGAAGAACCAAGTTTTCTTTGCAATCGACATAAAAGGGCATGCTTTTAATTTTGTTTTGTGGACCTGGATGTAAAATTTCTTGAAAATCTTTTTCCAATAGATTTAGATGATTGAATAGAAAGAGCAAGTTTTTTTATGGTTTCTATTTTTCCAAACTCACATCGCTATTCGGATGAGATGCCAAACAATTCAGTTAATGTCAATAAACGTGAAAGTAATAAATTATAATTACTTACAGTTAATTCAGTCAATTTTATCCCCCCATCAATCCACAATGTCCCCTGAAATCCCAGGCAATTCAAATTTTGTGCTTGTTCAAATACTTATGAGCAATACTTTTTTTTAACAGTGATGATTTATACATTAATTCATTGTTCATATACTTACGACAGATACTATATATATATATATATATATATATATATATATATATATATATATATATATATATATATATATATATATATATATATATATATATATATATATATATATATGTCAATAAACGTGATTGTAATAAATTATGATTACTTACAGGAGTGGACAAGTTGTGTGCATGCGTTTTGTATGTGCACATGTGTATGACTGACGCACAGACAGACACACACTCACTCCCCCCCCCCCACACACACAATGGATCGGTGGGTAAAGCCTGCAACACTAAGGGAATAGAAGCTAAAGGAAGGGACTGTAGTAGTCTCTGGGACATTTTCGGTAGGGTGCAGTTTCAATATATATATATATATATATATATATATATATATTGCCAGTGAAAATACAAAGCAGAAGTTTGTATGAGAGTATTCACATGACCCCTCCCTACCTTCAACCATGACAGCTGATCCCTTTTTCTTTATCCTGTGTGAATATACTCCATTCCTCTGATGAAGCCTTGACAACGCAGCGAGGAAGGGGGGGGGGCTAGCTGCACACATTAGGCAGCCCGGTGCCACCTCAACTCAGGATATGGGAACGTGCATTCTAGCTATGAAACTAAAACAGACCTTTTTCTGATATTCAAGATGTTTGAGAAAGGCTCTTTGGTAATATTTTTTTCACTATGACTCATATCAGGGCTACCATTTGGTGCTTTTCAAGGCTGAGATTGATTCAATCTGGTACTGAACAAAGCTATTAGGTTCCGAAAATGAAGATTTGGTACTGAAGCAAAATATACAGAATATAACAAACAATCCATTACATATAAATAATATGATACAGCATAAAAATACAATGGATAATAATGTGAAGAATTTTAATCGATTTCTCTAACAAGATTGGTCTGATGATGGATTTGAAGATATTTGATTATTTTGGTACTAAATCAACTTAATTTGGACCACCAGAGGGGGCCAAACAGGGCACAAATCCCCTCACTCCCTAGATCTGGCCTTCTCTCCAAGGGTGAGGGGTTTTGATATTGGAACCTTTTAGTCAATAAAGGATAATAGTGCAGAACAATTGTTTTATGAAACTTCAACTAAATGATTCCATATAAAAAGGTTATTATTATTTGCTGGTGCTCACGCCATCATGTTACCTTGACAAGGATCTAGTGTACCATTTAATATCTAGATCATATACAGTGGGTCGTACTTGCTCACACTACGAATGGCGGGTGAAATGCCTATCGTGTAATACGATTGCCAACGAGATATATCCTAGATAAACCCTTTTGACCCCCTGGGAATATATGCTTTTTTCCCCTTCCCTGGAAAAATGGCAGCGGACACCGATGTTTCAAGACCATACTAATTTGGTCTTGTGCGTCAAAAGAAATTTGGCAAACCTGCCTCATATTGTGAAAATTTCTCAGACAAAAAATTAAAATGCTGTTTATCCTACAGTATTAAACAAAGGATAGAATCACTTCTAAAAAATACAAAAAAGTGCATTTTTGATAATTATGTGAATAAAATTTTATATTGAACACTTTTTAGAGTAATATGTTCAATAGTGTAGCTTGATCTCAAAAGTTCATGGTAGTGCACATCAAAGTAAAACATCCATGTTAAAACGTGGTCCAATGAAAAGAAAGCACGTGATCAGTTCAAGCTCAGGTGTTCTGGATTGTGAATGCGTAAAAAGAGCGACCAGCTGACTATGTTGTAACCGAGCTGCGATAAATGCAGGATGGTGTGGGCGATATTCCAAGACGGGCGATAGTTTATGAGATTTGAACTAATAAGCAAAAATAACAATTCATTACAAAGTATATCAAATTTCAACATTTAAAAACAATATTTGCTTATTTACATCAGTGACTAAAAACTTAGTCGCTACCCCTTTAGATACTTCGTATCCCCGAGGGGGAAAGGGAGAAGAAAATGTGAAAAGTTTAATTCTTTACCACGGAAATATTTTTGTCTGATTCATTTTTACTGGTGGTTCGTCGTTATGAGACAAATATATCAATATGAGTGCTGGGATGAGAATCGTGCCACCTGTCATCAAATGAGCTTGGTAAAATAGGGCTTTGCCCAAAATATCGGGCTGGCGGGTTCAGAGGAAAATTCTGTTTTATTTGCAGTTTTCTAGATGAGTGGACGACTATATAGATAAACACATTGGAGCCCAACATCCTTCCGCCTTATATCACGAGCTTCACTATAACAAACCGTGTTATAACGGGAGAAGACGACTTGATGTTGATGACAATGTTGACGATGACGGTGTGTTTTAAAAGATGAGTTTTCTGCAATCGGTTTCGTAACTTTATTTATTACATTAGTGACTCAAGATGAATTTAAAAAAAATTGTTGGTGTATTTCTTCCATCTTAATTCTAGTGGATTTTCGTTCCAACTACACCGGCCATCAGTCTGCGGTTGTTAGTGAACAGCGCAGATCAGAAATAAGGATAAAGCTGTCATCGAGACTCGAACTTGCAACAGCTCTACTTCGGTAATCCTATCTTACCGCGAGAGCTGCTCTAACAGCTTGATTTAGTGGTCATAGAATGTCAGTCTGAATACTTGAGATAAAAAGCACCTAAAATAAAGATGAAAGAAGTTCTAGTAAAAATCAGTAATGGATGACAATTCTGCACGTAATAAAAATTCGAGGTGAAATTATCGTATTTTTGTTTTGGATTTCAGTGTGTACAGCTCTGCTAAATGTATTTGTTTTTAATGAAGACCAAAAAAATTAATCTAAAAAACTTTCCTGAAATAAAACATTGAAAGTTGTCTATGATTTTTGTGCAGTTACAAATAGGGACGTGTGCGTGCTTATGTTTGTGTATGCGTGTGCTTATGTTTGCACTCATGTGTGTGTACGTGTGTTCGTATGCATGAGTGTTTATGCGTGTGTATGTATGTGTGTTTGTGCCTGTGTATGTATGTGTGTTTGTGCGTGTGTTTGTATGTGTGTGTGTGTATGTGCTGCTACCAGAAAGTTTTTAGGAATTTGGGCGAATCGATCATTCTGTCCTTCTGTCAATTTACCCAGCATTTTCCGTGTCTTACCGGACACTCTGCACATCTTGACATCATTATGCCGGGAAATAATAAGTTTGTAGGAAGGGAGAGAAACTGATTGTTACCACTGACAGACACGGCTCTTATATATATATATATATATATATATATATATATATATATATATATATATATATATATATATGTGTGTGTGTGTGTGTGTGTGTGTGTGTGTGTGTGTGTGTGTGATTTTCCAAAAAGCTGAGTTGGTGAGATGCTGTCAAAATAGAGAAGCTTTGTGAGATGTTGGAAGGGTATGTCAAATATTGTTAAAATAGAAAGATTTTATCATATTATTCCTTTCGATACATACAGCCATTCTTTCTTTTCAGATTGACTGGGAATCTTCCCACGTCAGCGCAAACCATTGTCACTTTTTTCCAACTGGGGCTGCAGTCAGATTCATTTTAAAATTACAATAAGATGATGATGATGATGATGATGATGATGCTCGTCCTTCGTAGCCGAAGATGACCATGATTTCAGTTGCGTTGAAGTGTCTGACGTCGATATTCGAGCGTGACCTGGATTAAAGTGAGGGGATGCATATTGTCAGCCCCTTACTAGGTCAGATAAAGGGCAATTGGAGACAGATCGTAATACAGTGGATGACTGAACTTTCAGTGTGCCATACACAACACTTTGCTTACTGCCCCTTTCAGTCCATTTAACCATTTGTTGGTTTTCTTTGCACAAATTCACCATTAAGGGGTTAGACTTTCCCCGTTTTGATTTCGAGGTTTGCCTTCTCTTAGATTGGTTGCCAACTAAGGATGTTGAGTCCAGTCTGGCTTACTATTTATCTAAATTTGGGAGAAGAGATAGATTCATGTCTTTCCTAAGGGCATTGGTGCAAAGTGAAAGCGCACAGTCCGTTCACTGATTCCATGTTCCATAAATATAACAATAGATGATACCCCAGAATGAGTAAAAGAATGATGCACTAGAGGAAGGCCGCAGACATCATCGGTTGAAACATTGTGATAAAAACAACAAACACGAGGATACTAGTCAGAAGAAACCATGGACTAAAATATCTTTTGTCTGTAACATTGAAAAGGGCCATCAAAATTTTAACTTCTCCCCATCTTTAATGCTGTCAATACAACTTTCCAGTCGATCCATTCTTCAGCTCTCGTCAGGTGTTAAATCCAAGTGAAGAAGTAAACCCCTTTTCTCTAGGCAAGGATATCTGTGGGCCATGAATATACCAACAAGATATATATCCCTTCTCTCGGCAATGCTAGGTTAGGTACAACAGGCGTGACCATTCCTCCAACTAAGCACTCAGACGATTCTAAACACTAAAATTTACTTTTTGTCACCCTTGGCAAGGCCTTCCAACATCATTTCTTACCAAAGGGTTTGTAAAAATGGGATTATTTTTGCCACGGAACAAGACCAGTGAATATACATTAAATAGTGCGTCGATGTTGAAATTGTAAAAGATAGAAAAAAGGTTTAAAATAAAGACTAAAAAAACGAAAACAAGCGATGAAAGAGCTGAAATGATTTGAAAGAGTTAGAAATATTAAGAATGAAGAGCAACCAGAGACTTAAAAAGGACTAAGACTGAGTAAGGCACTTGTTCACCCTGGCTATTAAAATGTCGAGATTGTACTTGGGAAAACATCAGAAGGGATTTTATTCCTAATAGCAGATGTTCCAGAAAAGAAGCCATTTGTGTGGAACAAGCAGCGAATCCTTGATATGTCTAAAAAGTTTTAATTACAGACCAAGTTTTATTTTTAAATTCCCTGAACATTTCTTATGGAAGTATCAGTGGCAAAGTGCCAAACTTGCAGCGTTGAGACTTGTGATGAGACTGTGGTTGGAGTCCGGGAAAGAGCTCACTCACTAGTCCACACGTTTGTTTCTGTACTCTATCGAGTGTACCTGATGAGGAATGAAGAATGGATCGGCCGAAACGGTGTGTTGGCAGCATTAAGGATGGGTAGAAGCGATTCGATTCTCTGAACATGATGAAATGTTAATGACTGTTCTCAAAAGTTGGAAATTTTTTTTGTTTACACATTCATCGTGGCCATAAAGGTCAAAGCTTTTTCAAAATAGTTGAAACCCAAGCAAGAAAAAAGATTTTACCCCACAAGATAAAAGTGAAACTTTCATGGCCCAAGGTTGGCAATATCAACAGACTCAAAGGATTTTGTTTCGTAACCTTTCCTCTTGTTTTCCTTTGCACTTCACCTTATCCGAAAAATGTCATCCATGAGAGCGATCATTGGACAATTTTCGGGTAAATTGTTGATGGATCAAGTTTTCCCAACTTCAGACCATCGGTAGGGATCCCATTTCCACTTGAATCCGAGAACAGCTCTTGTTTTCCAACAAACTATTAGGGGGGGGGAGTATTTACGCTGTTATTAAAAAGATGTAAACTTGTTCAGTAGATTTGTCATGTTGGAAATAGACTCAACGCCGTATCCAAGAACAATTAGTCAGACAAAATTGTATTGCTTTTGACAACTTCTTACCTTCATCTCAATTTTTAGTTGTTTTCCTTTTCACAGCCCAATTCGAACCGTCACTCTACGGCAGCAAGTAAACAGCCCAGATCAGAAATAGAGATGAAGTTGAAAAGTTTGTGTAAAAGGGTTATTTTTATTTTATTTCTGTTAGTCATGAAAACTTCTGTTGTTGAGTTTTTAAGGCAGTCAAGCATAAACCTGACTTCTCTATAGCAAGAGAGATTTCAATTCAAATCTCATGGCAAACTCACTCGGAGAAAAAACTAAGATGAAGGTAAAAGGAATAAGGATTAATACGATACGATGTTGGGTTAAAATACTTTCTCTAAGCACATAAATACCGTTGTCACTTTTTGTGCAGAGGTCCGTTCGCTTGGTCACGCTAATCCAAACCGATTTATAAAGTTTTAAAAAAAACTACCACAAAAGTAGCAAAAGTCGCCCTACGGACAGCTTAATGAAAAAAAAAAAAAAAAAAAAAAAATTATACCACCGGAAATCGCAGATCCCTTTAAAAAGCAAATTAAGGATTGATTGAAAAAACACGACGGGCTACTATTATAAAACATTTATCAATTTGATATTCTATTCCATTAATCTAATATTTAATGTTTGTCTGAAAATCAATGATGTATTTTGCCCTCTTGTCGCTGTTAAATTAAAAAAACAAACAAAACACTAACGCAAAAACTAAAACAAAAAACAAAAACTAACTAAAACACAATTACCAAAACTGAAATCGTTCCTGCTTTTGCTCAGTGACTCCTGGTTTGAATTCAACTAAAGATCCAAATTTAATTTGTAAGTTCAATGCAGCCAAAATGTTACCCGTCAATTTTGAAGGGTTTTATGCTAGTCTAATTATGGAGATAAATGATTTTTAAAAAATAGTCAAGCATTTGATGAAATTTTGTCAACGATTTACAAAATGGAAAGCATAATCCCAATATATAGCGTTCAAGATTTGTAGATATCAAACAAAAATTGATTCGCATACAAAATTTAATGGCTATTATTTTCCGAAAAAGCTTTGTTCTGTAACTTGCCTCTTCGATGAAATACTTACAAATAACAGATGATGGTGTTTAAGTCTAGTTAAAAGCCAGGATTTCAAATGTTCATCTTCCAAGAAAGCAGGTCCTTAAAACTTGGAAAATTGGCGTTACTCCATTTTCTCCTTTTCATACTAGTATCATACTGAGTAAAGCTAAGTGAATAGATCGAACGTTTTGGCCTTGTACAATGCTTAGCTAAGTTTTGTGAATATCAAGGCAGGTAGACCCTCCCCACTTCGAACACTGGTGCAATACAATCTTCCTACCTCCATTTCTTATTTGTCATCGTGCATCAATATAAAGCTAACCTTGGTTAATAGTCGGAATGTTTCTACCATAGCCGTAGGTTTTACTTTATTTTATGGTCAATGAGTGTTATTTTCTGATTGCGTCTGTTCAAACATACATAGAATATGTCACTTACTACTTTTAAACTTTGCTTTCGTGGCCAGGACAGTGATATTCATGTGTCATAGTTTTTCTTACTTTATGTGATTGAAACTGCACAATATTGCCTGTTGTCCAATTGGGAATAAGTACATTCCAATTTGCCACTATTCTGGTCGCAAAAGGAGAATTTGAAGGAAATAATTGACAGTGTTTCTTTATTCATTTTAAACAGAATCAATTAGAAAATAATACTTATTACCCAGGAACAAAAAATTGAAAATATGTTGCACTGAGTTATCGATGTCCCACCGACCAGTTTGCAGAGATATACAAACACAATCAAAAACTTTCGTCTTATTTTATTTTGTTAATCCATTTATTTCTTAATAAATAATTATTTTTTAATCACCAACCTATGTTGTAAAACAGTTCATGATACACTCTAACGTCATAAACAATGATAGAAATAAGGCTCGAGAATTAACAAGTGTGTACAGTCAGGCTGCATTTAAGATTTATTCTTGTGTTTCATGGAGGGGTCCTTAAGGGATGCGAGATGTAAATCCGTGCAATTTTCGAGACACTGTGATACCCCGTTGGTAAATTTTGAACAAAACATTTGGGGCCGCTTCGGGATATGCAAAAAAAAACTGGAAATTGACAAGTGGGTATACGCCTCTTATCCTCACCCCCAACACACATGCGCGTGCATGCACACACACACATACACACACAGACACATACACACAAACATTTCCACCACTGGTCATAAAACAGTTCCACACATTAACTCGTCTTAGTACGTGATTATTTCTCATTCTCGACCGTTTATCGGACACGGAGACATCGTCTCATTTTACCAGTCTACGGTCTTCTTGTCCAGAAAGTGTCGGTGTCTATCTGGTGAAATTCTCGAGTTTTCTGCGTAGGTGATGAAGAATAGACAGAAGTATGAAGGGTTTGGAGTGTGAACAAGCCTGTTTGTTTACACGGACTTTCCTGACTATTAACAAAGTTATTTGAGAATGAATAATTGAAGGTGCAGTAAATTACTCAAGCTATTTAACTCCCGGGAGCAGGCCGTGTCTTCAGCACAATTTAAACACAGAAGGTAAATGACATACATACATTATATATATATATATATATATATATATATATATATATATATATATATATATATATATATATATATATATATATATGCATACGCGTGCGTGTGTACATGTGTTGAGTTTGCACATGAGGAGTAGCCTATTTCTACATTAATAAGGTACTGAGTGGGCGTAAAAGGTTATCGGCGCTGAAAACAGACACAGCAAATTAAAAAAAATGATAAATAACTTGTTTATTTTACAAGGAAGTTAAATGTTGACTGAGTGCTTGATTCGTCAAATCTTGTGCATATTAAATCGATCTTGTCGTAGCAAGGTGATTAGCATGTTAATTTCCCAAAGCATTGAAAATAAGTTGAATATTCACTGACTACAGGCTTTCCAGGTGACCCGTTCCTATAAAAGCCTTTCAGAAGACGAAATAACGTAAAGCAAAGTAACAATTACTCTGGGAATAGTTTTTGAGCATTTCCAGATCCCCCCAACAAAAAAGAAGTGATGGGGATGGTATGTTAAGCTGACTCGTTGGAGGTACAGGATATTGGGGTGTAGGTCAGAGAGGAAGAGGGTGTGCACTGCTTCTACAACGGCTCGCTAACAGAACTATCACAGAACACTATTTTCACCTTTTTCATAAAAGCAAAAAAAAAAAAAAAAAAAAAAAAAAAAATGGAGGGAAGGATAGAGTGGCGTCATGATTACCAGTGCACGAATTGGAATCGGCGAACCAAGTTCGAATCTCGGCTGAGGCTACTTAATATGTAAAATTTGACCGAAGAATATAAGAATTTTCAAAAGTTGGATTTTTCCATTATTTCACCGTCTTAGTGCCCTTATACTGGCTACGGATTCAGCTCTCCACACGCAGGCTCTACATCCACATCACAAATTACTCTGTTTCGCTTCCCGATATGTGAAATAGACTTAGAGGTGGCAAACACCCAAAGTGGCGCCACTCACTTCACTCTGCTCTTCACCATTTCATTTTATAAAACTGGAAATCTACACCTATATTTGCATTCATTTACAAACATAACCTTACCTACTTCTGTAGACTGACGGGTAATGTCGGGTATAGCACTGCCTTTCCCACCCCTTCTCTGTCGGCTGTTCAGTTATTTTCGGTAGCGTTATTCTTAGGCGCCATTTTCTGAATGCAGATTTGACAGTTTCATATGAAGACGCATATAAATGTACATCTACACTTAAGCAAATTGTCAATGAACCCACGCTCCAGTGCATTTACCTACCTATATTTACACGTAGGCACAAATACTACCATAGGTCGAATTACTCCCGACCGATTTACGTACAATTGCAGAAACGTCTCAGTAAGATCAGTATTTAAGGTGAGGTACAATATTCATTCGTAGGTGTGCGATTTTAACGTAGGCGACCAGGTTGGAGTTTGTTGTGTAAGAAAAACGTCCACCACTGATATTTCACAGTGATACATTTATTACAATAACTGATTGTAGAGTTATGACAATTCCATCGCCTATTATCCAACCTCCACAAAATTACATTGAAATTCGTTTAGTATTTTCGGATATGTCGTGTGGACAGACATATAGAAGAACAGACGTGACCAAATACATATGGTATCTCTTTCCAACTTCATTGACTGAGGTAAGAATATATGACAGTTATAAATATTCAATTCAGTACCTGGGTGAGCATAATAAAGAAATGTTAAAATTTATCAGTGCAGTTGGTCTTCTTAAAATATTTGAACTTATTTTCCATGGTTGTAAAACCTCCAATAGCCTCGTCTCAAGATGTTCAGGGCTTTAAATTACGGACTTTTCACCGGTCTAAATTTAACCAATGAGGAAGCCGCCACACCCTAAAGGGTCACATAACCGATCAACAGTTGTCTCTCTCTCTACCAGGATGTGCAAGAGTTAAGATATGCTACACCGAATTAAAAGCTCAAGCCAGTTCCTTTTCACCATCTTTCTTTACCTCATCTTCGAAGGCTCTTAGCGTGTCCTTTCTTCCTAACCACTTTCCTTTCTTTACCCCTCTGTTCTTTCTTTCCCCCTCTGTCCTTTCTTCACCCCCTTGTCCTTTCTTTCCTCCCTCTGTCCTTTCTTCCCCCTCTGTCCTTTCTTTCCTCCTTCTGTCCTTTCTTTCCCCCTCTGTCCTTTCTTCCTCCCCACTGTCCTTTCTTTACCCCTCTGTTCTTTCTTTTCCCCCTCCATCCTTTCTTCACCTCCCTCTGTCCTTTCTTTCCTCCCTCTGTCCTTTTTTTCCTCCCTCTATCCTCCCCCCTCTGTCCTTTCTTTCTCTCTTTACATAAAATAGGCGAGAATGTACACTACCATAAAAAAATAACCAATTTTTCCCGTGTAAAACATGCGGGTTTGACACAATACCGAACGAGTCACTCCAAGCAGGTTTGACACACCAACAAAACCAGTCTTTCCTGTACGAAACATATCAGTTATACACGAGCTACTACCCAAAGACAATTTTGTCTACCATTCAAGAAACACCCCTTTTCAAGGCCTTCCGAGATCGCTAATCAATTCATCTCAACAAAATCCTTAAGCATTAATACCAGTTTCGATCCAAAGAACATTATAAACCAAAATTACCAATCAGAGAATTATCCAGAATTCTACTTCAAACTGATAAGTCCGGCGAAATGGAATATATCTCTCAAACTCAACAACCTTTTCTCCTTTCCTTTTTTTTTTCTCTTCCATTAAAAGATTGGATGAATTTAGAATTTAAAAAAAGACTGTTTGCTCTGTCTGTTTTTTTTTTCATCCGTTTGAGTCAAGACAACCCGAATTGTACTTAAGCCCCCCCCCCATTCCAATAATAATTTGATGTCAAGTCTTATCAGCAAAATTTGCCCCATCGACGAAATTTACTTATTCCGTGTAAATTTATTCAATTAACTTTCGATCAAATTAAAAATACGTATTTATTTAATTTTTGTAAAAATAGAATTAAAACAACGCCAATCGGGCCTTTCCGCCGATTCAGCGCAACACGTATATTTCAGGCTCCCACAGAAGTTTTATCTATGTCTTCTTGGAGTTTTGCTCTAAAAATATGATTCTGAAGGAAACCGATTTTTACTCGCATGTATGTTGGATTAGACATCTCACTTGAGTTTCTTCAGTGTAGACGTGACACATGGGGTTTTTTCCATGGAGTATCAGACATTGTTTGAAGCAATTGTGGGGTTTTATGGTACTGGGGTGCTAGTCTAATGCCCCACATGGATTGTCTTACAAAGCTAAAGTGTCCCAACTTTCCTGCTATTTACCCATAGTTGGGAAGAGAAGTGGATTTATGTCTTTTAGGATGGCATTAATTCGAAATAAACCAAGCCGGAGTTAGAACTCAGTTTCCCGTCTCCATTCTCAGCGCCGTTCACAACACATCTCCCTCCTCTTCAGTATTAGTCACGTTATATATTTCAAGGTCTCTTCTTAAATATCGCCTGATTCTAATGGAAAAAAAAAGACGAAAATGTATTAACATACTATATTACAAAACCCTGAGACCCATTCGGTCACCCTTTGAGAGAACATAAGTGCAGTCTTATGGATTGAAACTGGATTTTACGCATTTGCAAATGAGTAAATGAGGAAGACTATTCTATAACTAGCATTCAATAACTGTATCCGTTGACAAATCAGTCATTATGATATAGATATGGTGAGCGCAGATGCAAACCCCACACTATTATTATTAGTAAGTTGAAAATCATCTGGATTTTTTGGCATTCTTTATGTTCTGCATTTTATGGGTGGCACAATTCAATACCTCTGACTAAAATGTCCTGTTTTCACGACTTAAAAGTCATAAAAAGATAAAAAGATAATCGAACTTTTTGCATTACGTAGATATTTTGGCAAGCCACTTGCGGTTTCTCTTCCATATGATTTATGAAGGTGGGACTAGACTAGCGTCTATCAAAAAGGGTCGTGATGTCTGAACTGTTTCCTATCCTGACATACCAGTCTACCTAACTTATTGCTTGGCAACTCCAGCAACTGACGTCAAAGTTGCCTTGTTCACATATCAATGCCCAAAACCTATACAGTCTTTGCTTGGTTCTGGAGCTTTGTAATTTATTTCTTTTTATTCCAATCATTCATTTCTGGGAATCTCATATATTTCCAGGTTTAAGTTTTAAGTAGTTACAAAATCCTGTCAACCAGGATCGAGGGTCCGAGGGAGGCGCAGGAGGTATTTTTGAAAACGCCACACCCCCTGGCCCTCAAATTGAAAGGGTTCCCAAAAAGCTTTTGAATATTAGTTCACCTACGACAAATCTCCCTTGATGTTGGAGGAGACCCACCCCCAAGGCCAAGCCCCCCACCTCCGGGTCTAAAATCTCCACCAAATCTCTAGCCATGCCTCCGTTAATGGTTGATTTATTAAACCATCAATTGTTCCTTCACACTCTCATTTTAAATCTTCGTGGTTTTCCAACTTTCACTCAAGCTCATCAAATATTGTCTTCGAGTGAAACTTCTAGCTCCACACAGTGAACTATTTTTTAATTTTCCAACTAAATCTGGACACTTGTCTGTTGAAACAATTTTAATCGCATATAGCTTTGCTATATATATTCTTTCTATATTTGGTTATTTACTCAGCTTATCAGTAGGTGACCCGACGTCTCAGCGCGAGTTTTTCTGGCGCCGATATCCGCTTCACGGTGCATGGCTGCTAAGCTCAAAGATTACTCCGTGGACGATAACTGAGCGCATCTCAGCGCAAAGAAATACACACAAGAACAATTTATAGAATCATAACCATTCATTGAGATGTACAAATTGATTTTTTAGTCGAATTATTGTAGTGAATTAATTTACTTCTGTTGTTCAATTTGATAATTTATAGACTGCGGGAACAAACTATCGACTTAGAACGATTTATTACAAACATTGAATGTGAGTTTGTAAACAAAGTATAAAACTCTCTATTGAAAATCATCTTTTACTCTGCAGAATAGGTTAATGAATTTGTAAAAAAAACAAACTATTTAGCATACATACGGACACACAAAGAAAGAGAAAATACAGCAAGCTCAATCTTAACGAAAGAATAGGAAAATCCCATTAGTCCTAAAAAGAAGGGTCTACAACCAATGTATCCTCCTGATAATGGAGTTGAAACCAAAAGATTGACCCACAAACTGAGAACCATGCAACGTGCTCAGGAGGGAATCATGCTCAACCTCACATGGAGAGATAATAAGACAGTAATGTATATTAGAGTGGGACAGAAGTCAGAGATATCATAGAATCCATTTGGAAACTCAAATGGCAATGGGCTGGTCATGTTGCAAAATATCAGACAAACGCTGGACATCACAACTACCCATAGATGATATGCGAAACGTTGACCGACAGAAAATAAGATGACGTGACGAACTAGACAAATTTAGACATTATTGGCACTGCGATGGCCATGATAGAAGTACGGCAAATTTTGGGGAAGGTCTATGCTCAAGGACAGAAAACATATTTCATCCGGCACCGGAATTAACCGAGTAGCAAATCGAACAGCCAACCACGTATATGAATTAAGAAATGAACGCCGTGAAGGACTCGATAAGGCAATTGAACCATCCATTTCTCTACTCTGCAGTTGTCGCTATATTTACATATATATATATATTTATATATCTATATACTTATATATATATATATATCCAAGTCGGTACAGCACAGTCGCATTAGACTGCTTCCTGGTGGACGCAGGTTCAAGTCCTGCGCAGTGCTCATTTCTTTATTCATTCTCGTGGACGGCTGTTCGATTTTCTTGGTTAATTTCTCTACTGAACGAAATATGATTCCTAATAAAATGTTTCTGTAATCATCACACGAACAATTATGTGTGTGTGTCAGCATTTCTCTTTAAAAATCACTGAGGAGTTGACTTCGTCAATACTTCGTGTTGTACGGGCTCCTGTGTTTTTTTTTTGCATTCCCTCCAATCCAACCATCGGGTGATATTGCATCTTCTGAAGTTTTGTATCTGCAACATACATGGCTCAGTGGGGGGTTGGCATGGGATACCACCAATATTCAAATAATTGAAACTTGGTAATCAGTGGTTTCCTATCCCATCCTGCTTATAGCACTGTCAGCCATTCTTTTTTATTTATCTGTGGAAGACATGGATAACAGACCCACAAGATAAGTCGAAACCAAGACGAATAATAGATAAATAGGAGGATGGGAACTGAAACGACCAGTAGTGATAAAAGTACGAAAAGGAATGTGGTTTAAAAAAAGATTTTTTACAGTAGTTCATGGTAATTAATTAAAGAATTTAGGAGTGGGTATTAACCAAAATTAAGCAAAACACGCACAATCTTCAGGCATCAACAGAGAAAGAGGCGCCACAGGTTTTGTTCAGTTATTTATTTCAAGCTGTTTAGCATGAGAGTAAATAACTAAAACTCGACATTTTCTCTAATAAATAGAATTTATTCAAACATTCAAATTATTCAACCATCCACGCAAATCCCATCGAAAACTGGTCATTATGCAAGCACAGGTTTCGTTGGTAAAAATTTGGGAAGGTGAACTAGAATTTTTTTGTGGGAAGGTGTATTTTTTCTAAGGTATTTTGATGTGTTATGTATTAATATAACCTTCATGTCATCAGGAATATTTCTTTTTTGAGATCCTTGTCACTTAAGCAGTGGGACAGCCGAGGTGAATGCATCATTTTGGACTTTAATCCAGTTCTGGTTAATGTTATTCATTGATTAAAACAATTCTTGCAGTTAAAAAATGATATATTTGATTCCTTTCTCGTTGCTTCCCGTTACTTCTCGTATTTTACACTCATTCTTTGAAGTCTTGATTATGTGGAGATAAATCGGGGGTCTTTCACCACACCTAATCTATCTATCTGTCTGGCTGGCTGACTCTTTCCTTCTATGATGTGAGTCCCGGTGAGGATCAAACTCACTATACCAGCAATTAACTGCTAGACTAACTTGCTGTCTCTCTAAAACAAGTACCCAATTACTGGCACATTATTTGGTCGATTAAGTAAAGTTTTCCCTCTTCAACTCTGAGAACAATCATCGAAATTTGAACTTTTTTTCATCACGACTCAGAGATTGGTATGGAGAGAGTATGAGAAACTGTGTCTGACAAAAGTAGGATGGCGGGACGAACTAAACGGGTTCAGAATGAATCAGCTCTGCAACGTCGATGATAGAGATGTATGGCGAACCTTGGAGAAGGTCTACGTCTAACAGTGGAGGTTTGACAAGTTAACCTTGCAAACCATTACTACTATATAGTGAGTTCGATCACCAAATGGTACTCTCAGATGCATGGCCTTGTGTTGTACTAAGCTAAGCTTAGTAACTATTATTAAGGTTCTAGCAGCTAGTCTTATGAATATTTGCAATTGTGGGTTTGATTATTATTTGGTGCTCTCACACGTATGGCCTTGCACCATACTAAGCTGAGTAAATATTATTAGGGTGCTTGGAGTTAGGCAATGGTTAGAAAACCAGTCACGTGAACCTTTACTACTGTAATGAGTTTGATACTCACTGAGTGCCTTCACGCAAGCGGCCTCGTGCCTTACAAGGTTAAGCTTGGTGAATATCATTAAGGTTCTTGCACTAGAGCGATGGTTAACAAGTAAGTCTCATCAACCTTTACTACTGAAATGAGTTTCATCATCTATCCCTCCCCAATATCCTTCTTTTACATATCTGTCAGTTTTTACGCCAATCATAATACCATTGGGTTCTCCGATACATCTTGTTAATCGGTGCACAAAATAAATCTAGTTGAAGCAGAGATGTTTTCAGACACAGTCCAAGGCTCTGACGATTTGAAATCTTTCGTAAAAGCGAAGTGACGTAAAACCAAATCCCGTAAACCGAGGTATAGCTGTAATGCATCAGGAATCCGACGAGAAAACCTTATTTGACCAAAGCATTTGCAGTTGTTAAGCAGAGTTTCCAGCTGTATCTTTTGTGGTACCAGACCAAATTTTCGTAGCTTCAGTACAAAAATAATCAAAAACCTCGAAAAGCATAACCAGAATAAGCTTGTAGGAAAATAGATGAAATACTTATTTTTTTCATTTATTGTCCATGAATATCTATTATCATTCGTGTGTAAGGGATTGATCTTTATAAATTTTCCTCCAGTCTCAAATATTTATTTTCCGAAACAAATATCTTAGTTCAGTACCAAATTTGGGCAAATTCGGTCTTAAAAAGTACCAAATAACAACACTGGTGTCCGTACAATTAACAACAACGGAGTAAAAAGAAACCATTCTTCTTTATCTCTGATTCATTTATCTACCTTTCTCTTGGCGCCAGGTACTTGGTATCTTTTTTATCAATGGAATCTTTTTAAGACAAAAACTGTTTTCAAACCGTCTAGGCGTCTGCAATAAAACTAAGGTTAACAATCTAGCCTTGCGTACTATGGCTAGTGAATTCTATTCCCAATGCAACTTACAGTCGTGACTTTTTTTCTTCTCAGACGAAACTAAATCATCACCGTACTACAACAGCGAGCAGGACCAGACCGTCCATTAGGTGAATATAGGCGATTGCATTGGACACAAAGGTGCAAGGGATGTACTACAAACTGGAAAAAAAGGTTCTTAGAATACAGTCTAGGGCGCAAATTTGAGCGACCATATACTCCAAAAGTCTCGCCTAGTACTTACAGAAACCTAGCGCTGGCCCTACCCGAACGGCGAGTAATGGTGCAGTGAAAGTTCTAGAATGCGTTAATTCTTTAAATTTACTGAAAAATAAATAATCAGACAAAATGATAGAAAATGAAGCTGATACGCAATTCTAAATCCAAGTTCTGAACTATTGATGCGATTATTTCGTATCAATACCCTAGAAGAGAGGCATAAACGTAAGATTCCCTGCGTCTCTTCTGTATATTTTGTCATCGAAGCAGATTTATCACTCTTCATTTTAAGACGAGAATATCAATTTCTCACCCAAAGAACAATTGATATAAAATTTGTATTTATTATTTTTGCTTTTTAGAAATTTTTCCTATAAAAAACTGAAATTTGTCATGAATCTAAAGAATGGCCGTCGCTAGTAAGACATCTGGCAAAGAAACGGTAGAGCAGGCTCAACTTTCAAGAACAAAAAAATCCCATTATTCCTAAAAAGAAGGGTATACGACTGATTCATCATCCTGATAGTCACCTATGGAGCTGAAACATAGAACCTAACTAAAAGATTAACCTTCGAACTGAGAACTATGCGACATGCACAGAGAATCGTATTCAACAATGCATAGAGAAATCACAATATAGTATAGTATATTAACGTTAGACACATCATAGAATCCATTAGAAAACTCAAATGGCGATGGGCTGGTCAGGCAACTGCTTGAAATCATGACTCACAACGTGGATCCCCAAAGATCATATGCGAAACTGTGGCTGGTAAGAACTAAGATATCGTGACGAACTAGATAAGTTCTGAAAGTATTGGCGATGATGATGATGATGATGATGATGATGATGATGATGATGATGATGATGATGAAAAGTCTGCTGTTTTTAATGTCAATGTTATGAAGACAGCAACCACTACTCATATATTGAAAAAAAAAACCGACCTTGAATGAAACAAAAGTCTCGTGCTTTTTTCACGCATGTATATTTTAGAGAACTCTCAAGAACATCACGCAGAACCTCGATTGAAAAAAGCTTGTCTGAGATATTTAAGAAAAAGAATTGAAAGACAATATGGTATTTTAATGAGTCGGGTTGACAGGCGGGGTAAGATTAGTGCTTACTCCAGCTGGTCTAGTTTGGTTGTAAGCACTGTTGCCAAATATGGTTTGTTATTTATAGGTAAAACTGACTTGAAAATTACAATTTTTCCATTTCAAGTTGAATTCACAGCTAAAAATTGTAGATATTCTCTTAAAGCCTATTTACCAAATAAAATAATCAGAGCCAGGTTAAAGCATGGGCTTTCAGTGCCGTAGTCCGAAGGCCTCCACGAGCTTGACGACCTCTAGAAATTAGGTGAAAACTTATTTCATCGGTGAATGCCTAATCAAAGTATAAGCACTCTGAATCATTTATTAAAAGAATTCGTGTAGTAAACATACTATGACAGAAAAAAAGAGAAAGCACGATTCTCCCGACATCGTATGAGGTTTTGGGATGTTCAAGAACGACTCAAACGGCCATCTCAAAAACTTCACTGCTTTTCTGGAGAAATTTGTTCCTAATGAATTATGCAAAGTAAATATTTGAATTTTAATTGTTATTATCCTTGGAAAATAAATTTTATTTTTCTTTATCCATTAAAAAAATATTACTGGGGGCCTCAATACCTCTGTCCCTAGGGCCCTCAATACCTCTTATCCCTGGGCCCTGCAGAATTTTAATTCGGCGCTGAAAATAACAGTACACAAAGACTCTAGAACAAATCTTTTTTTTAAATTGTTCATTCACTCTTATTAAATTTACTAATTTTCTTGTAGATCGGCCAGATTTTCGGCTATCTAGATTTTTACTGGCTGAATAAAACCACCACCCAGATCTAGCCCCACAGATAGCTAATTTGGCAACCTTGAAAGCACCAGCTGGTTTCGCCTGTCCGAAAGCCTCTAACAATTCTGGCAACAGTGAGATTAGTTATAAGTTTATGGTAAATAATAATTACTCATGTGATAGGCTTTCTGGCACGTGCCTTGCTCTGACACTTTGTTTCAGACAAATGGCACCCAGAAATAACGGTTGGGATTACATACTTATATCAGAGGTCAAATTACAAGAAACAGGAAAATTACTTATTCGGCGAGAGGAGAGGAAGGGTGATGAGTGATGTATCTTTTCTTCGTGGACCCAAAATGTCTCAAGATAAACTTTCTAGGTACAATAATGGCGGCTTATTTTATCTGTTTATATAATACGCCACATGTATTTCTATATTTTTTTTTGTTTGTGCTTTTTTTAGAAAATGTGTGAAAAAAAAATCCATAATAATCATCATCATCATCACCATTTAAAGTCTGTCGTTGGACAAAGACCTTCCGAAAGATTCACCAGACCTCTCGGTCGTGAACGTCATCGAGCCAATATTTTCCGAAGTTCTCTGAATTGTCACGCCATCCTATTTTTTTTGCCAGCCACTATTTCGCATATGATATCTGGGAATACACAGAGTTAGTCGTAATGTCCAGTGGTTACCTGACATTCTTGCTACATGACTAGCCCATTGCCATTTGAGTTTGTGGATTTTATATCTCTTTTCTCTCTAATATAATGTGCTGTCCTGTCAATTTTTCATGTGGTGTTAAGCATCATCTTTTTTTTGTGTATGATGTATAAGTCTTAGTTTGAGAGATTTTGGTTAGTTTTCCTTCCATAGGTGAACATTCTGAGGGAGTATTGCTTTTAGACCCTTCTTTTCAATATTTATGGGATTTTCTTGTTCTTGAACGTTCAGCTTTCTCTGTCCAGATCGTCATTTGATTTCTTCTTCTTTTACAGGTTTCATAGAAAACCGTTGAGAATCAATTCTGATTTAACATAAACAGAATACAGGGAACTGTTTTTGATATTGTATAAGTACAATGAAATTCAAAAATAATTTGAATACAGCCGTTATTTTTGGTAGTAGGGGTAAACTAGTCACAAGACGATTGTGACGAAATGATCGATATATCTTTTTAAATATTTTTTAATATAATATGGATACACGTTTCTGTATAGATTTTTAGATGCTAGGTCATCATTATGTATAGATTTCTTTCGGACTGTTTCCCCCATTTTGGTCCATTTTTTGAACACAACGTTTCAACTGTTGTACTATACGGCCTTCTCAAGGTGTGTGTCCGAAATGGAGAGCGTTTGAAGTACCGGGTCGTTGACCCCCATCGAAGCGTGGTGGCAGAATGTCTTCATTCCGCTGTCTATTTTGGGGTGGGAGAAATCCTTTTGTCATAACAAAGATGGTGGTCATTTTTGGTGTCATTAAGTGTTGTTAAGACTTCTGGAAAATTGCTGAGTGTGCGAGATGGTGACCCAAAAGAAACCCCACCATAATGTATGTAAGTATGTAATATCATCAAAATCTAAACCTTTTAAAAAAAATATTGTATTTATGAGGTTAGAAGTGTGTATATGATAAATCCTTTTGATAAAAACTATATCTGCCTGAATTTCCCAAATAGGAATCATCAAACACAGATCTATTTTAACGCGTATTCATGTTGGTCATGTATAGTCATAACAGGGGCGTAGCTGGAGAGGTGGAAGGGGCAATTTCAAATCGCCCCACCGGGCATACTCAACAAATTCACGAACCCCAGACTTTTGTGATTGTCTGTCCACGGACCATCAGTAAACATGTATGGACACTCAGGGGTTAGCAGCCCATAGGTTAGAAACCATTGCATTAAATATTGGAAGGAGGGGCCCCAAAGAGTCAAATCCACAGGGACCTATAATCTCCAGATACAGCCATGAATTAAACATTTCGTCCGTTGTACCTTCCGGCCTTCTTCAGTACCAATCAGATAATTCTTGACTGAATTTCTGAGATAAAAAATTATTATTATTTTACAGGTTTCCCCAGTGTCAGGGAGTATTGTTCCTATAAAAACTTTTTGTAAGCCGAAATGGAATTTGGCGTATAAGCAATCACCATTAATTCGTATTGTGAACATTTTGAGCGACCCCATACTCCAAAATGATGATTTTGGTATTTTAGGCCGAGTTGTTCAAGGTTGGGATTATGGGAGGTGCAGGAAACTTGAGTGTAGGAGAGAGAAAGAGAGAGCGGAAGAGAGAGAGAGAGAGAGAGAGAGAGAGAGAGAGAGAGAAGATGAAGAGAGAGAGAGAGAGAGATTGGAAGTGGTGTGCGCTGTCTCTATAACAGCTCGCCGCAAAAAAAAAAATGCTATACACCATTTCTGCTTTTTACCATTTTTGTGCCAGTTGTATTCGGTATCGTTATGGGTATTTCGAACCGAACCCTCTATTAAATTAACGGGGGGTGGGGGGTAGATTGCTCTTGTATCAGGTAATTCTTCCTTGCGATGTCGTTTGTCTGTCTCTTCCATTGAAAATTCTATCACCTGATTAGCGTAGTGGATATAAGCTTTAGTTAAGTGTATACATTTTATCTGGTGGTCCTGGGTTAAATCCTTGGCACAGTGGGACGAACAGAAGCGGTGTCACGAGGATGTATTAACTCATAAGAATTAACTGATTGATATGATACACCCAGTATGGACTGTGGAATGAGGACAAACTACCCACGTGGATTGAATAAAGTTTCGTTTTGAAATTCTCAGAATTTTCATATATCTAACCATATGACAACTATAAATGCAAATTTCTTCTCTGTTAGTACTTAGATCTCATTGGTTGATTTACCTTCCTATTATGACATAACAAAGAAACTAATGAAAAAAAGAATTCATGTCGGATCACACATTAAAACAGCTTGAGTTGAATTGAGACTTAAAAGCCCCCCCCCAAATTAAGATTCTTGGATTATCAAAAATATAATATCAAATGAAATAGCTTTAAGCTCGTTTATGCCTATCCATACATAAATGACCCGTCATTTTGGATGGGTATATACTAGTAGTATATAGATACACTTATTAGAAATAATTTTTAGCTGACTGATTCTGTTTACTGGTTAGTCATTTTAAAAAAAAAAACAAAAAACAAAACACATTTATTTCGACACTGCATCGAATAAAAGTGAGAAATACTCATTTATGTTCTATTTCATGGAACAACAAACCGAGTAAAATAGTTCAAAGTATAGAATGGAATCTCAAATTTTCTATAATATCATAATCAAAGGCGAGATCGAATAATCTGGAATGGTTGAACGCATCTGGAGAGAGGAAAGCGAAAACTATTCTCTCAGAGAATAAGTCCGATAGACGGCGAGTATTTGAGCAACCTCAGATTTGCAGACGACAAAGCCCTTTTCGCAGAGAACCTACACGACCTCCAACTAATGATAGATGAACTGGATGAAGAGAGCAAGAAAATCAACCTACACATGAACTTCAGCAAGACGAAGATCATGTGCAACAACCACATCGAGGATAAAAACACTAAGATCAAAATCGAGGACACACAACTGGAGGAAGTAGACCACTACATCTACCTAGGACAACAAATCTCCATGAGACCCTCAAAAGAAGAAGAAATCAAGCGGAGAATCACCGTAGGATGGCAAGCAAGCTCAACCTTCAAAAATAAGAAGATCCCATTAATCCCAAAAAGAAGGGTGTGTAACCAATGTATCCTCCCAATAGTCACTTATGGAGCGAAAACATGGAACCTAACCAAGAGACAGACCCGTAAATTGAGAACCATGCAACGTGCACATGAAAGAATTATGCTGGGCCTCACATGTTGAGACTACAAGACAGCACAGTACATCCGAGAAAAGACAAGAGTCAGGGACATCATAGAATCCATTAAAAATCTCAAATAGCGGTGGGCTGGCCATGTTGCAAGAATGCCAATAGTAGAGAAGTGTGGCAAATCCTGGGGAAGGTCTATGTCCAACGACGGACGTTAAAAGACTGATGATGATGATGATGATGATGATGATGATGATGATGATGATGATGATGATGATGATGATAGATAAGGAACGCCGTTGGAAACTGAGAAAAAGAAGCGGCACCCATCAGCATGTCGACTGTTGATATGTCAGACAAGTGATCAACCCGATGTGGCTTCCGATTCTTAACAGGGACAGGGCACGAAAATTCAGGCCTAACAAGGAGAGAAAAGGAAAACTCTCAAATCTCACGTTATAAGCATTGCTACCCCTGAAAAAAAATCTGTTTACTAGCAACACACGCAGATAGTAACCGCCCCCCCCAAAAAAAAAACTAAAAAAACGAAAAAACGTGGAATGGATCTGCCGAAACATCGTGTCACTTTCACAAATAACGAGAATGAGTTGAATCGTCCGGAAGAAAAACCCTTTTGATAAATACTTACATCATGTCATATCCTGTAAATACAGTTTTATTAGCTATGAGAGATATCCAAAATTCAATTCAATTGTACATTGTCCTGTGAAAAATGCGACCATAGGAGACACTCGTAATTTATCTGGCACTCCTTAATATCAAATGCTAATTAGGGCACATCAGCTCTGATAACAGGACTATCCTATTCAAATGGTTTTAAAAATTGTTTTGTCTAGATATCTCTTCATGGCTTCTCATACAAAGGGTCGCGTCTCTAGAAGGCAGGGTCACGTAAAGATTATTTATGGTTACTGAAACATTTGAAATTTATTCCCCATGAATGATTAAGTAACCAGATTATTTTTATCTCTGCAAATGTGTACTTCTTATAAAGCATATATATCATGAAATGTCTAAAATGCTATCCAATATTTTTTTTTAAATGAGATTTTTTTCTTGTCTCCAACGAAAAATAAGCTGGGGACTATCATTTACTATGGATTTCAGCTGTCGTTATTCCTTAATATATTCAAATCGAATAATGTTTCAAGGCATATAGAGAAATTCTACCTAGGTGGTGGTGAGTTATGCCCAATCCGATTATTTGTTTCCATTTTGATGGCAAAAAACGTCGTTTTTGTTTACAATAAGGGATATTTCTCAAATCTTATTTCATTCTAATAAGTAAATAAATAAATATATCTATACAAAAAATTGTTTTTTATAATTTTTAAAATTCTATATGCGATGCAAAAGTTGCAGTAATCATCTTCAGTCGAAATAGAAGCAGGCGTGCTCAGATTGAGCATGAAGAGTAAACAAAGTGACAGGGGGCAAGTGTCCTGATATTCCTAAGGACAATATCCGGATCGTTAGGTGAACACAAGTTCGGCTCAGTTGCTTTCGTGTCTCACGACAGATGATTTTGTTTCCATTTCTCAAAAGATCCATGAACACCCAATCATTGCTTGTAGCATTCGTGGGTTGTGTATGGGCCTACAGTGTTGGCAAAATACCCAAGATGGACTTCCCTACTATTTAGCCAAAGTCGGGAGGGGAGAAGTGGATTCATGTCTTTCCCAAGGGTATTGGTACAAGGGGAACGTAAAAAGTCCAAGACAGAGTATGAACTCGGTTTGCCAATATTCCAATCACACCCTCAAAATCCCTGAGAGACATCATTAAATAAAGCTATGCACTTGGACACCATCAAATAACGCAACTTGGATACCCAGAAAGAATGCTACCAACTGGTACATCATCAAGTTATTAACATAGACATAATGAAATAAAACTACTTACTTACCCTGAAATGAAGCTACTTTCTCAAACATAATAAAATAAAGCTACTTACTTATTCGATTCCTCATGTTCTCTTGCTCTGAAAATTTGGCATCTAAGAGAAGACACCACGAAATAAAGCTATTCACTTGGAAACTACGAAAAATAACTATTCACTTGGATACTCTCTAATGAAGCTAATCATTTAGACACCATGCAATAAAGCTACTTACGTAGACACCCTGAAATAAAGCTACTTACTTGGACATAATGAAGTACAGCTACTTAATAGATTTCTCATGTTCTGTTGCTCTGACAATATCGTGATAGAAATACAATTTTCTCAAGAATTCCTCATCAAATGTTACCAGACCAGGCAAAATATGTCCGACTAAAAAGAAGGGTGCATACTCTTTGACTTTTTCTCTCTGGTAAAAAACAAGAGAGAAACGTAAGAACAGAATATTTTAATTTTTCCCCGGAAGTATGTAACAGTAACTTCCCTTTATTCATGGGGAAAAACGTGGATCGTGATCAAATCATCGAGTTTCATGTCCGCAAAATTTGAGGGGCTGTTATATTTGATACATTAGTCTTATGTTATTGTTATTTTCCGACCCCAACATTTATTATGCCCCCCAACTTACTTAGCTTAAATTTTCTACCCACCCCCCGTTTATTTGGCATCTGAGAATAGACACCACGAAATAAAGCTATTCACTTAGACACCATGAAATAAAGCTACTTACTGGCACCTAACTGGCCCACACATAATGAGGAAAATGTCATTCTTCTATCCGGTAGAGAAATCCAATTTCTTATTCAAAGGCTGTTATTCATAATAGAAGAGGTATCGCTCCAAAGTAATCGGCCATTTCCTGTGTCAGGTTAGTTCAGCACCTGTTAACCTTACAAACATTTTAAATTATTGCCAGGCTCGTGTAATAAGCCAAGGGCAGATGAAAAATGTAGGCCCCATTTCAGACTGCTTCTTAAATATTTTTGTACATGAAATGTATGCGCGGGGATATATGTATACGGGTAGTGTATACCTCCTTTCCATGTATGTATAAGTCTGGTTCAAGGTCATTTATTTAGGTAGTTTGGTAATTCTTATGAATAACAAGCTGCTGACTGATTCTAAAATTTTAAGAACATAGAAAAACAATACTGGGTTTAATTCATTTAATAATTTAATTAATTTTATCCTTCATTTTAGCACCGAGAACCACAAAACCTACCTAAATGCATGCCTTGTGATACTGATTGCAATGACATTTGGTTCTTGAGTAAAGTTCTTGCTTTAACTCTTGAAATCAAACGACACAAGCAGAATTTCTGTTAGTTTGGCTGAGAATTCTTACACATTTTTTCATAAGCAAAATTTAGGATGATTTGAAATGCAGACCAACACACACACGCACACACATATGTGTGCGTGTGTATGTTTGTCATTCACAAATATCTGTTTCGTTGTCTATAGCCACACTGAAGAGTTGTATATATATATATATATATATATATATATATATATATATATATATATATATATATATATATATATTGTGTTGAATTTTTAAATTGGTCTGGTGGACTGGCTATCCTTGTCTGTATCTGTCGCTCATACAGGCCTCACTAATGGAGCTTGAGGGCTGTAAATAATTTACTCGATGAAATGTCTAGAAAAACATCTTTCTTGCTTCTTAAACCCCTTTGATAGTTTTTTTAATGGTTGGATTCAATTACAATGTAATTTTATGCTAAAATGGTCCCCAAGTTTGTGCACAACAGCGTTCACGCTTGTTTTATTTTTTAAATTTTGACTTTCTAGAGATCACCGCCCAACAAAAAGCCAGAGAAGTAATTCATGAATTAATCACCCATTTTTTTTTCAATTTATCAATTGATTATTCTCAAATCAGCTTGTTTCCAAAAGACGTTGTTCATTTTACGGTTTCTCTTGCGTGACTAACCAGACCTGAGTATATATATATACATGATGGAAATAGTAGATGGAAAGTGAAGAGAAAAATTAAGAGCAAATCGACGGTTGCCTGCAATCTTTTTCAGAGAAATTTGTTTGTTTTTTTACATTCTTCTGAAAAGGATGGCTGGCAAGAAACGAGATGTATCAGAAGATTGTATTCAATGATATTGTATTATATTATACTGCACTCCTGATATATATATATATATATATATATATATATATATATATATATATATATATATATATATATATATATATATATATATATTGTGAGTATCTATGCAATCAAAAAATAAAAAATACCTTGGCTCCATTTGGCAACTTCCTAGGTTTTGGCAACTTCCTAGGTGACAAAATTTCTCGGGTTGCAATATTTAATTCATCGACTCATAATTCAGAAATATTTTTTACTAGATTAAAACCGGTGCAAAGAATATAATTTACATTTCATATCAAGTTTAAAGGTTTTTAGATGCGACTTTCAAATGAGTTGTTAATTCAGACAGGCACAAAAAGTCAATGAGATTTAAAACAATCACAACTCTATTCTAATATTTTTGCCCCCCCCCCTCAGATATATGAAAATACCCTCATTCAGTCCGAAATGCTGAGAATTGTACACAAGTGCAGAGTAGCAGATATCCTTCGAAATGTCACGTAGAATGTTACTGAAAAAGGAAGTGAACTTAAAATGATCGCATACAGAGCTTTATTAAATCCCCTCTTGTATATATATTTCATTTGTTAGAAAAACAACATTTTTAATTATTAAAACCAAAAAATATTTATGTTTTAAACTCCTCCGCAACGTTCACACCTCTTTATACAATCCAAAAAACAAAAACAAAATGTCAACTAAATAGATGGAGCATTTTTATTTTATTACTTGTTTTCCTCCATTTTTTTTATTGTTGCTCTTTGTCTCAAATATTTGCCACAGCAAACGACAGAAAATCAGTAAGTAAAGAAGCCTTGAATACTTGATGTGTGGAATGCAAGTTCAGGTCTTCGACAAGATAAGTTAATTCAGTTCCTCAAAAAAAATCTTTGAAGGAACAAGTCGGAAAGATATCGTAACCGAAATGATGAGCAAAACATCTTCAATTCCTCTTGCTAGGCTGCTTTGACAGAGGAGCTCTTTGAATTGGGAGGACCATTAAACACCCACACAAAGTGAAGTACAATTATCTTCTGTATTTCTTCCAACATAAAAGGTCTATTTCCATCTATAAACACTTATAGAGCCGCTCCTCAAATCTGTTCCTGTAAAGTGCAAGATAATTGCCGATGATGATGTTTCTATACAAGTGTCTGTATATATGTATATATAGCTTGGCTACGCAAACGAAGATTTATTGGAAGGGTTTACCACGGCTATAGGATCATAGACAGCAAAGCTAGTGTGCGGAATAACCATCCAGCATATATATATATATATATATATATATATATATATATATATATATATATATATACACATATATATATATATAAATATATATATATATATAAATATATATATATATATATATATATATATATATATATATATATATATATATATATATAGCTTCAGTACGCACACACTCTAAAGTGGCATATAGCTAAATATAGAGACGCATCGAAAAGCACCTTGTCAATATGCTTAAAACGTAATGTGTACAATGAATGTATAATACCAGCCATGACACATAAATGTGAATCGTGGAAACAAACTAAGTCAGTTGAAAGAAAACCCAGAATAGCACAGAGAATGATGGGAAGATCAATGTTAGGAATAGCACTAAGAAATAGAAAAAGATCAACATGGGTCAGAGAACGAACCAAAGTGAGAGACATCATGAAATTAATTAAAAGACAAGAATGGAGATGTGCTGGACATCTATCATATAGTAAGGATAACAGATGGTGCGTAAGGTTAATCAGTACTCTAAAGACAGCAAACACAGTAGGAAAAGACCAGATATGAGATGGAGAGATGAGATAGAAAAGTTTGTAGGTAAGATATGGTTGAGGTTAGCATAGTCACAGTCGACATGGTAGGAGCTGGGTAAGGCCTTTGTCCATCAGTGGACATGATGACAATATATCCATGTATACATATACATACATACATAAGTAGCACAACCACGTGAAAAACGTGTTTCTATCGTGGCACAAACATTCGATGAGAAGCTGTTTGCATCGTGGCACACGTGGAGGTCCGAGGAAACATCATTGTGAACAGTTTCTTTTAAGTCACAAGAATGGCTCCCGAAAAACAAAGACAGAACTAGCATGCGTAAATAAAAGTCGGGCAAAGATTTGAGAGGGAAAATAATGAGGTGTGGTGTTTGAATTCAGAACAAAAATAGAAAATGTTGAAAGGAGAATTTCCTCAACAAACGTCAGGGAATCGCATCGTGTATCTAAAAATGTGGTATTGTTTGTAATTGGTCGTTTAGTCTCCCATCCTATACACTAACCCACCAGCTACTTCAAAGAATTAATTCCGCCCTCAATAACAGACTGCTGGCGAGGGGACATCTGTCCGCTTGTGTCTTTTCCCCAACTGCTACTATCAATTCAAATTTCCTTGCCGCCGGTGCTGTTTTCCAGGGTGCCTTTGTTTGAAGAGTCAATCAACAGAAAATTAAGCTACTTTAAATCTGTTCTCTGGTTGGATAGGAGGGTCAAAACTCTTCGCAAGGGAGACTGATATTGGCTGTTCGACCCTACAACTAATTCCTGCTAAAACTAATGGCCCCCTTTCTTCGATGTGCGAACACATGTCCTGCAACATATACATATATACTAGCTGAATACCAGTCCCACGGAAGGGTTATTCAGTTAGTACAAATTATATGATCATGTATATATTGACCGGAGGATGAGGGTCCAGTTTTGCATCGTTGTTACACTAGTTGAATCCCGTCTCAAACGAATTATTTGGCTAGTATATGTATATATATCATAGTCGGGGGCATCAATGCAATCAAATAGAAGATACCTCGGTGTATATATTGAACGGATGTTGGTGTGTGTAGTGAGGGTGTGTATGTGATATGATTGTGTGGGCCTCCGTAGGTGTGATTTTGGGTGTGTAGTTTGGAGGTGTAGGGTGTAAATATACATGTCAAAATGTTTGAGGATGAATATATATGTTTCTATGAGGAAGTGGGGTGTATGCTGCGTATGTATGAGTGCATGTGGCGTGTGCATGTATGTGTGTGCGAGAGAGAGTACGTTTGGGGAAAGTGTGTTGCGTATGTGAGTATATGTGATGTATTCGGAGTGTGTGAATAAGTGTATTTGATGTATATGGTGTATATGCAAGTGTATGTAATGTATGTATTGTGTGTGCAAGTTCATGTGATGTATTTGATGTGTACATGATGTATGTGGTGCGTGTTAGTGAATGTGATGTATGTGGCATGTGTGAGCGTATGTGCATAGTGTAATAATCTTTGAGATGTTTTCAACATTAAACAAATCAAAGATGTACACGTGTTGTTCTTTACAAGGTATGAATGCCCAATTAGGCATACACAACCCGTTTCCTTACGTCGTTGTCTAAACACAGTGACCCCCCACCTAACGTCCTGTCCCCTCTTGTCTCCTCTGAAGTTAATGTTTTATATGTTTTGAAAACAAATCACCTTTTCCTGGCGGCAATATAAATATGAACACGCTTATGATGGAAATAAAATCAGAACAGAAAATATATAAATGCATACATGTATGTTTACATACATTCGTAAGTGAATCTACCTACCTACCTACCTACCTATCAATCTATCTCTCTCTCTCTCTCTCTCTCTCTCTATATATATATATATATATATATATATATATATATATAAATATATATATGTGTGTGTGTGTGTGTATATATATATATATATATATATATATATATCAATACCTATTTATATATATAGGTACATACATACGTAAAACTTTCTATACTATATATATAAGCATACATAAATATAATCATATATGCATATGTGAATTTATATATATATATATATATATATATATATATATATATATATATATATATATATATTTGCAGATATAGGTAAATATGCATGTGTATAAATATATATGTAAACATATTTACATATGTACCTGCATATTTATATATATTTATAGTTGTGTACATGGAGGTAGTCTTATACACAATTATGCTTACGCGCATGTAAATATCCGCACACACACACAACCATATTTATATCTTCATATATGTCGATAGATAAGCATGTAACCCATTTCAAAATATGGAAATATAGGTAAAATATACATTGAGAGGGTTAATTAGTGTTCTAAGGTTAAATTGGCTTCTGAGATTATCATTAGCCTTTGGGGTTAATTCTATTTTATCAGAACCACATTTAACATTACAACTAAACAAATATGAAACAGTAAAGAATCAACAAATGAAAGAAAGAAACATAAAACTCGCCATCACAGTCAATAATTGAACAACCGTAGCGTAAATATTTGAAGTCATGAAGAATAAATATGGTCGGAATAATTTCTACATAGAACATCACTGACGTTTTCCACTGGGTAAACATCGAAAATACAGTAAAAAAAGAAACGTCTATTTTCCATATTCGTCGATTATCAATAAAACCGTCAGAAAAAATCCAAAAAAGATTCTTTGCTCTTAGAAAATCCCCCCTAAATAAATTTTCAGTGCAGGGTCCAATTTATAATGTAAGTTCATGCTAAACTGGTCTCTCAGTTTGTGTCCAGCAACATTCACACTTGTAATTCGAAAATTCATAATCTTTAGTGATCAAACAAAAGGTGCGAAAAGTACCTGATTCATTCATCACATTTTTTTCCATTTTTAACTTGATCTTACACAGTCACGTTACGGTTTCCATTGGAAAAAATTTCTGACCTAAAAATGTTCAAATTAGAAATAGGGAAAGTTTTCAGTTTCTGAATTAATCCGTCTATATAAGTGAGAGGTGTCGCACTAAATATGGAAACAGCCCAACCAAATTCGGCATGAATACTCTACGGAATTTAAGTAAAAAGTTTTGAGAAATAAAAAAAAAAGGTTTCGATGGGTGTACTTACAATGTAACTAAAATCTGACTAAAAACATCTTTACTTTCCTTTCAATATATATATATATATATATATATATATATATATATATATATATATATATATATATATATATATATATATACATATTCTTACTTTAAATGTATATTTCTTTGAGAGGTCAAAAGTGGAGGGGAGAATTTTCCCATCAGTGGTCAGGGAGGAAGGAAAACTTTTTGTCCCTTTAAACGGTCAAAGGTGAAGGGAAACCTTTCCCCCCTTTAGGTCAAAAGTGAAGGGAGTTTTTTTTTCTTCCCCGCTCATAAGTTAAAAGAAAATGTCTCATTTTTAAGGAGTGCAAAATGAAGGGAAATTGTTCCTCTTTTGAGCGGTCAAAAGTGAGAGGATATCCCTCCTCTCTAAGGGCTCAAAAGTGAAGGGAAACGTTTTCATCTTTAAGACATTAAAAGTGAAGGGAATGTTTCTATACTTGTCTGTAACCTTTCGTCATTTTTTCACTCGTTAGATATTCAACTTGGTGAAGACATGTACTTAAGTTATATATATGTGTATATATATATATATATATATATATATATATATATATATATATATATAATTATGTCATCAACAAACAGCTGTTTCGTTGTATTACAACTCTTCAGTGTGGCTACAGACTATCCAGTATCCCTTCCACTACCGCAACGTAGAGTCGAAACCTTTACTTCAGACCCAGAGGCAGATGCCCTACGCAGAACTGGACGGTCAGTAGGACCAAATTAAGCGATAAATTTACTTATGCATGATTCCTCATCTACCAGACGACTTATTCTGTCATATTTAGAATAGCCCTATTGCATAAATAACATTTGAATTCAACTCTGTGTACTGACAGCTAGTTTCCTACTAATTTTCAATACATTTCTATTGCAAAATTATGAGGAATGTATGAATTTTCATTGTGAAATTATCAGCATGATGTGTGTGTACAAGCATACACATCATGCTGATGTTTAAGCACGCTCACTACTATGTTGATATGTAGCATTGAAATGTGCCTTTCGGATAATAAAAACTGTATCGCGCCAAGTTGGTTAGTACTTGAGCTACACGTGCCAGAATGCACATGGGTGTTGTGCGATTGGCTCTTCTTGTTTCCAGGTTTGCAGGCGTCAATCACATTGAGAAACAGCATTCCGTGATTTGTGGAAATGGCCAACTGATTACCCGAGGAGTTTCACAGATTCCTACCGCTTTGAAAACTCAACGAGCAATCATATATATATGAGATATAGAGCAACTTGCTGTAGAATAATGGTTAGCAAAAGGATCCCCCAAATCTCTATTACTGAGTAATTATTCTGATCCTCACTAAGTGTCCCCATATAGAATGAGAATATATATACCTCACTTATTCAGGTGGTAGCAGCAAAAAGCTCTACTCTTGTTAACTTTGAGAGAGAGAGAGAGAGAGAGAGAGAGAGAGAGAGAGAGAGAGAGAGAGAGAGAGAGAGAGAGAGAATGGGGGGAGAGAATGGGGGGAGAGAGTTTGTGTGATGGACGTGAGTATGTATGAATGTGATGAGTATGTATGAAAGAGAGAGAGAGAGAGACTGCTTATGTGTGTATGTGGTATGTGTGTGAAAGAGAGAGCCTGCATGTGTCTATATGTGGTGTCTGTGAGAGAGAGAGAGAGAGTGAGAGAGAGCGTGTGTGTGATGACAGAGTGAGAGAGAGTCTGCATGTGTGTGTATGCAGTGTGTGTGTAAGAGCGAACCTGTGTGTGAGTATGTGGCGTGTGTATGAGAGAGAGTATGTGTTTATTTACATGTGGTATGTGTGGGAGAGAGAGCACGTATGTGTGTGTGGTATGTAAGAGAGAGAACCTGCGTGTGTGTTTATGTGGTGTGTATGGGAGAGAGTGCATGTATGTGCGTGATGTGTGTGAGAGAGAACCTGCGTGTGTGTTTATGTGGTGTCTTTTGGAGAGAGAGAGAGAGCATGTGTGTGTGTCGTATGTGTGTGTGTGTCGTATATGTGTGTGTCATGTGTGTGAGAAAGAGAGAGCATGCGTTCGTGTATGTGGTATGGTTGAGAGTGAGAGTCTGCGTGTGTGTATATGTGGTGTGAGTGTGTCTGAGCCTGCTTGTGAGAGCATGTATGAGTGTAAAAGAGTAAGAGGGAGAGCATGTGTAAGCGCGTTTATTTGAGAGAGAACCTGCGTGTGTGCATGTGGTGTGTATGTATGTGTGTGTTTGCATAGGGATGTGAGTGTGTGTTGATGAGTATGTGGTTAGTGTAGCGTATGTGTTTCTTGTGTTCTGGTGTCGTGTGAGTATGTGTGTGTGATATGTGAAGACAGTATGTACGTTATGCCTTGTTCGTTGGGATGTATGTCAATGGTGTTCGAATGTGGTATGTCCTAGGAGCATGTTAGTGTGTGGTCTGCGTGTGTGGTTTGCGGATGGGTTGGGTTCAGTGAGTGTGATGAGTGTGTGTATGGTGTGTGTGTATATATTTGTGTGTATGTGTGTGTGTGTGGTGTGTGAGACCTTCTATTCCTCTATTGGTTTCATTGCACTGTCTGAGAATGATGAATGGCACAGAGCCAGGTTGAGGGAGACACTGATTGATTACACTCTATAACACTCTTCGATGTCTGATTTGTCATCTGTGATAAATTGAACTCTAATTCATTATTGAATTTATAGAGAGGGAAATATCTTTGCACCAACAACCACCAAAAAAGAATAAGCAATCAATCTTTCACGCCCATCAGAATTGGTGAGTTTCTCATGTTCAGTCAACGTTTCACGATCTGTGCTCACATACCTACCAACAAACATCCTCTATTTACAGCTTAATGTGATGCATTAGATATAAGAAAATCCAGGTCAAAATTGGGATGGGTTAGAATTTCACTCGATTGTGAAAAAATGATAACACATATTATAAAGACAAATGCCTGATTTTAGCTACAAAAAGTGGGGTTTGCATCATATTCAAGATCGTATTGTACGCATATTTTGGAATACAACACAAAACAACCACGTTCCGGACAAATCCATGTATTTTCAATATTGGCCAAAATGATATTAAAACAAAATAAGACACCATTGACAAGAAGATGGACACCACACAGAGTTCCAAGCAAGCGAAGCTGAAGGATTTCAAGTGTTCAAGAATGGATGAATTATGCTGACGAAACGTGATATCATCACGTTGTCTCCATAACAATGATGGACATCATTTATTTGGAAAAATCATTTGAATCCAATCAATTTTTTCTTATCAATGTGCTAAATTCAGTGGTAAATATTAATCACGTACATCGAATATTATACAATGTATAATAAACTCATACAACTATTCCTATGAAAACAGAAGTTGACTCAGGGGCGTGGCTGAAGCATCATTACCACTACCATAGGCTGCACCAGTAGTGCCTCACGATATCACCAGGCTTCATTGTGTTTCTATCACAGATCCATGCAGATACAGCCTCTATCCGATCTTGCAGCCTCTTAGTATATTTCTTCTTTTCACTTTGAAATAGGAATCAGGTCTGGATAGTCACTCAATAGAAAACCATCATGTGAACTACGTCTTTCGGCAGCATACTGTGTTGGGACGATCAATTAAAAAATTGGAAAAAGGAGTGATTCAAAAATAAGTTACTTCTCTCACCTTTCGAAAAAAAAAAGGTTTAAATTAAAAAAAAGAACCAACAAAAAACGAAAAACAACAAAAAAACAAAACAGGAGTGAATGCTGCCGAGCACAAACTGAGGACCAATTAATCATCAGCTTACATTTTAGATTAAACCCCCTCTAAATTTCTAGGTGGATTGAAAAAAGACAACACAACAACATTTATTCAAGACATGATGAGTTGAATTTCAGTCCTCTTGCTCCATTAGTGCGACCTGTACATATGACATACAGATAGATAGCCAGTCAGCTACACCCACTTAAAAACTAAATCTTGAGGCTGATGGCATGTAATAAAGAAGTGCACTCTGACTAGACTCAAGCTCGCTCCCTACATATTCGGGGCCCCCTATTTCAAGAATGTTGCTTTATACATGTTTAAAAAATACTTTATACTTCGCGTCCGTTGTCACTTTTCCGGGGGGCGGGGGGCAATAGTATATCGCAGCGGCTACTCTGCTACATGATATATCCGTAACTCACATAAGTGAATGACTATATCCTGCGCGTGTACCAGATGGAAATATCTAAAACTATCTATAAAAATAAGTCTTTTACATAAAATTATTTTTAAAAAAATACCAGCACAAAATGGGTATTGTTGGTCCAAAAATGACTAAAAAAGAACTTAAAAAAAACAACAAACAAAGTTTTCAGTTGTTAATCAGTGGTACACTCATGCACATTTTCAAGGTTGTTGCTCCCCAAAAGTGACCAGGGACACCCAGACACACACATACACACACACACACGCACACACACACAGACATCCACTTAGACAGACGAGCAAAAAGAAAGGAATTTGCAGCCTACTTTGGCTAGTTGGTCGGGCCATTTATGGGGTTCCGGTGATTCGATGGGCATTCCACTCGCCATTTGTAGTGTAAGCCAGTCAGACCCACTAATGATCCAGATGTCAGATGATGGAGAACCATGTCCTGACCCCGGGATGACACAGCACCCGCTCGTAATAATGCCGTCTTTTTTTTAGAGTAAAATCAAACTGACGTTATAGAAAAATAACCAGGACCCCCATTTTGTTATAAAGAAAAATACAGGTAAAATCATAAAAAGTAAATTCAGTTCATAAACTTGAAAGTGAGTGTAGCCCAAGTAAAACTTAACTTAAAAATACTTCCTAGAATTGGAACTTGAGGGGGTATGACCATCGGATTTTATGTTCACCGCCTTATTCATTCAGGTATCACAGCGTTGGGACTGAAGCATTTCATTTCAACCTTCAGATGGAATATTTTCCCTTTAAATTTTTTAGGCAAAAAATAAATGAATAAATGAATAAATAAATAAAACAGGATATCCCCATTTTGTAAAGATTCGGATAAGGAAATAATGCTTAAAATCATATTGAACATTTTTTTAGCTCCCATTATCCGAATCTCAACCATTTGTTTCTTATGGCAAACTATATTTAACTGATGATGGCCCAACCAAATAGGAATATGTCTGTTTTCTGCTCTTTTCTTGAATTGTGAAGATTCGAACCAACTGTTCAAGTTTTAGTTTCAAACAAATATGAATTAGTTTTTTGCTACCTCATGAAATATTTGTTAAAAGACGAACCGAACGACCCTGGTTTTATTGCAATCTACGATGGGGATTCATGAACTCAAAATGCTACATAGGAGCGAACTGTTAGAAAAAATTTCCTGAACTAGCTGAGCGACGCATGGGGTTTGCAGTTGTTCAACTGCACGTCAAGTGATGATTATGATAGAACTACTTAATACCAGTGGAAAAACCCAAGGATATATTTGAATTTCCATGAGATGATTAAAAAAACTGAATTCGTGCCAATGGAAGAGTCCTTCGTTTTAAATGGTGAATAGGAAATATTTTTAACAGCATAACTGATACCTTTAAGGGGAAGAGTCCATTGTTACGGACAGATAAACAGAGAAAATCACACTATTAATTATATAAGTATATAAGTAGATAAAAGTATGTTTGAGAATGTCTATTTGTTACGCCGAATCAGCAAAATTGCGTAATTGACGAAATTTAGTCATTTTTTTTGTAAAAGAAGTTCTCTTGGATTACATAAACTTTTGGCCGTAAAAAAACCCAGTCGTTTTGTATCCTTATCTCGATTAGATAAACTTTTGATCAAATCAAAACTATGTATTTGTTTATTTTTTGGAAAAGAGTGAAAACTTCGCCAATTAGGTAATTTCACCGATTCGGCATAACATATATTGTGGATAACTGTGTGATTATTGTATGATATGTTGTTGTCTATGTAGTTACTCTTGTGGTGTGGGTATGACGAGTTGGAAGTTAAATGAGTTTTCCAGCTGGTTTTCTAGGGAAGCAGGAAGGGGGTGTTGAAGGCGAGCAGAGAGCAACTAAAACCATCCATTCAGTGTTACAACAAGGTTTTACTGTGTCAAAGTCTCCAAGCAATACACAAAGGCCTGTTGGATGCTGCCAGTCAGTTTGCAAGACTAGGGAGGATAGCAGAGGGTGTGTTCATACACAAAGGGCTGGGGTGTCTTAGAATCAACCCTACATAATAAAAAAAGAACCAACCTTTAACTCCACTGACATATTTTTGGCAAAGAATTGACGTAAAAGTTTTTCTTTCAAAATGACTATCCTCTTATAATTCACTGAATGTATGTCCGTCTGATTGAGTTAGGGGTAACTCAGAAACCACACAACATATCCCCATGGAATTTCCTTGACTTCTCATAGGACGCTAAGGGATGCTTTTTGCATATTAGTTTTAAAAAATTTAATAGAATAAATATAGTGGGATCTGCGTTCGCACTCATTCTCGATGTTAATGATTTGATTTGCATCTATCAATCTAATACTAAAAGTCTGATTCTGTTTATCTGAATGTGACTTGTAAGTAGCCAAAAACAGCGCATCGTAACTAGAGTCATTGGATTAAGGTACCCTTCAAAAAAGCAGCTTTGATCTCTAAAGGCCCATTTAGGTCGTCCACGGGGAAACCCCTACCTGTAGGGTTTCAGCTAGTGTATATCTAGAAAAGTCCTGCATTGTTGTCGATATAATTGCGTATTCTCACCATCATCAGTGGTTGATGTTCAAGTCATGGTGAAAAAGTAAAATTTTGAATGGGAATTTTCAGGGCAGGCATTGTAATGATGAAATTTAAGTATCGCTATTTCTATTCAATATATTTGGTACAGAGAAAAAAAATTATAAATATTTCACGTATTTGTGTGTTTACACCAGACTAAGGCAGTGCCTGTTCCAAAAGTGTTAGACTTTATGCAAGGTGCAGCGACCTGCCTTAATTATCATGTACAATAATTTTCTGTTCGTCGTAGTAAATTATACTTTCAAATTATTTCCCTTACTTTTTTAAGTGTTGCCAATCCGTCAAGAGGACCCGTAATTTGTAGTTTTTTTAATTTGTTTTCATTAGACCCTGAGTACCACTGATCCCTAAACACCAAACGCAACACTGTCTTATGTACTAAATTATATATCTGATGAATGTTAATTTCGCACAGTTGTTGAGAAATCGTGATGTGTTAGATTTGGGCTTTTTTCGTTCTAACCAAGCCAAGAAAAAACTCGAGAACTATTTTTTTAAAAATTTTAATTACTTTTCGAAAATAGAGTATCGATGTCTGCTGGATTTTTTCTCTGGTCATTTGCAAAAATTCATTTTATTATACATCTTTTATCATCCTGTTCTTCCAACGATGTCATTTAAGATATAAAATAAAATTATTTAGCAGAAATTGCATGAATAAGTGGCAGGAGGTGGGGGAGTAAGCGACGAAACGGCAATCGGTGAAAAGCCAAGTCAACACAACATCATTTCGTCAAAAAGGTCTTCTTTCGAATCGTCTGTGTAGTGCAAGTGTTGTCGGCTGACTGCGTCGGCGATAAGTCGTCCGGCGAAACGACCGAACACAACGCAACAACGAACCTAACACTGCTATGTCTGGTGTCCTGACTAGTAAATATGTTGGTGAATATCAACTTCACACCATGGCCAGTTATTGAGTTATGCATACACGCATGGATGTCTTCAATTATAGTTAGATGTCTGGTGGTTATTGTTGAAGATTGAATGAGGGCAAATCTCCTAAAATCTCCATATCCTCGCAGGTGGCAGCACAATGGTCGTCTGGATAGGCTCCATCCTTCTCTATATCTCTAATTCATCCACTTTCAATCCGATTATTTTTGGTACAGTGCCATAAAATAGTCACTAGTGGTGAATGATAAATTTATCACGATAATCGAAAACGTACAGGATCAGATATAGATGCAAGGCGGCCATTTCAGCCAAAATGGAATCCACTGAGGAGAATATTTTCTGTGTTTGGCGAGATTCAAAGGGAATTCTTTATAATGAATTGCAAAAGCATGGACAAACTGCTTATGCAAGACTACAGAGAGTAATTGGCTCATTTGAACGATAAATTGGAAGAGAAAAGACCTCAACAAGATCATTCAGATGCTTGCAAAATGGTTTCCATCTGAACTTACAGAATAAAGCATTTAAACACTTGTCTCCCTTGCATTAACCTTGCACAAACTGCTGGAGTATTTCTATAACAGATAACTTCATGCAACAGCCAAGATTCTTTATTAGAGATAAATACACGTAATAAAGAAATAGTCGGCATCATATTTTTTCTAATTCTCATCTGGTGCCTTTCTTTAAAGAATGATTTTTTCCTCCTGTCTTTTACTCCCGGGAAGTTTTTCTTTGGAGACAGATTTTCGTTCGGTTATTTTAGTAACCAGAGTTCTATTTCTGTTGTAACAAACAGCTCAAATTCAAACACTGATCCCAAACACAGATAAACAATCACAAGAAAAGGCTTTTTGGTTT